>PVJA010012463.1:0-19210 GCA_004027025.1 Myocastor coypus | reverse complement strand
GGCTTCCATCACACTCACCCCCTTAGCCCCAGCACCCATGAATCAATCCCAGCACTACATCCTTGATCCCAGTATCACGCACCCTAGATCAAGCCACCTCTGAAAAAGCCCTACCTACAGGGCCAGCCAAGTAGCTCAGCAGATTAAAGCACCTGCAAGCAGGCGTAGGAGACAAGACTCTGATCCTCAGGCCTGCTGTGACAACCACCCCACTCCACCCCGGGGGTGTGCTGAGACAGCAAGTGAGACTGGGCATGATGGCACATACCTGGAATCCCAGCAGGCTGTGAACAGGTGAATCACTACGAATCCGATCTAGTAGTGAGATCCTGAACACCCTGTAGACACTTCCCTAAAGTAAAAAAGACATAGATAGATAATAGTAATAATAATTTAAAATTTTAAAAAGCCCCACCTGTGATTGTGTGAGGCTTCAGGGGACATCTAACTGCAGCCATAACAGCTTGGGAAGCAGGAGCACCAATGCTATAAGTCTCACTTCAAATCCAAATACCTAAGAGCCAAGACTACTGATGTCTGCTGGAAGAGAAAGATGGACACCTTAGCCAAAAGAGCACGTTTAGTTTCCTTCTCCTCTTTGCACTGTTTCAACCCTCAGTGGATTTGATAATGCTTGCCCATGTTAGTAAAGGCGATTTTATTTTCTGAGCTTACTGATTCAAATGCTAATCTCTTCCAAAAGCATGTTCACAACACACCAATATATGGCTTACCAGTTGTCTGGGCATCCCCTAGCCCAATCAAGCTGACACTGGAACTAACCAGCAAAACCTACAACCATACCCTTGACGTGGTCCCAGTTTTGAAATAGCTATGGTATGTTAGCCAGCTTTTCACCGTGATAACAAATGCTTATGATAATCAATTCAATAAAAAAAGATTTATTTTGCCACGTGGTTTTGAAGGGTCTCTTCATGATTGGAAGAACCATTTCTCAGGACTCTGTTGGGTATGAAGAGATCTGTCAGGTGGTGCCAGAAACTTACAAGGAACAGACACAGGAATCTGTGAGATCGGAGCAATATAAAATGCATTTGGAAGAAATAAATGAGTTTAAAGTTAAATGACAAAAAAAAAAAAAAAAAAGTTAAATGACATCCCAGAGTTCCCTTGATTTTAGCTTTCTAGTTCTGTCTGTTCTAAGAGCTTTAAATCTGTTGGAGAAGGGGTAGCGACGATAGCCATTAGGAAGCTATTACTGAGTAGCCCTGGCAATGTCACGACAGTGTTCAAAGCAGGAGTGCGAACCCATCATCACTCATCGGGACTCCTGCCATTGGCCTCCTCCTTGTTTTTCCTATCTCTAGTCTTTGCCCTTTAAATCTATCCTCCACATGCAGCCACGTCTTTTAAAAACAAAGTTGGTTGTATTAGTGCCACCCCAACCCCCACTTACAAACATCTATGGGCTTCTGCCAATCTCAAGGAAAATCTAACCGCCTCTTAAAGGTGTCTCCCACTTCCTGCTTCCCACCTCTCCCTCTAATTTACCCTCTTTGTTCTTCTCCACATACCTCATTGTGCCCATCTTTCCAAGGCCTTTGCACATGCCTTCCCTGCCCTTCACGAAATCCTGCAGTATTCTGTTACAGTACCGGAGATTTATAAGGAAGAAAGCAATAGGTTCAGGCCCAAGTACAAACTGCTCAATTACCATGGCCCTGGTTCAACACAGTTGAATCTCCAAAACAGCAGCTCATCTTCCCAGGGATTACTTCCTCTTCCTTCCCCACTCCAGCCCTGGATGCAACTTCCTTTTATCTTTCCCACCCACACGAAGAAGCTTTTGGTCAGCCCCTTATGTGTCACTGAACCTGTCCCTCAAACTCTGCCCCTAGCGAAAGTCCATCAAGTCTCAGCCTTCCATTGTCTCAGGTCAGAGGATCCCCCATCTCCATGCCATCAATCCTCTCTGTGTCTTCAGAGTTAGTAAAGCAGTCTGCCTCCACTCTTATTTCTCCTTCCCTACCATGCTACTGCCAAAAAAACTAGCGGGTTTATTTTGGTTGATGGCTCCAGTGGTTTCAGGCCGGGATCACTTGGCTCCACTGCTCTTAGATCTGTGATGGGACTGCACTAGATGGTAGGAAAAGCTCAGTAAAACAGAGCTGCTCACCTCACTGTACCTGGGAAAGTTTATAAAGAACAGCATGGAAGAACATAGTCTCAATGTCCCTTTAAAGGCAGGTTCCAAAAGACCTTAACTACCCTCCACTGGGCCCAGCTCCTAAGGGTTCTACCACTTCCCAACAGTGCCATGTACTAGGCAGCAAATCTCCAAAACACACATCTTTCCCACATATTCAAGATACAAACTATAGCAGACCCTCATTTACCATCATAGGATCATGTACATCGCATTCAGAGAACTTAGCAGGAGTAACATCTGATGTCTCTTCCTGTGACTCTGATTACTATCTCTTATTGCTAGATCAGTTTTTATAGTAGACAGGAATGTTGAATTGTTCTAGTTTATGGCATACCCCACACTGAACAGAGAGCTAGCTAGACTCAAGGCAAGTGTTCAATAGCTATGTTGTAATGGATAGGTGGATGATGGATGGGGGATAGATGGGTGGTAGATAAAGAAATGGAAGAAATTATGAAAGCCTTCATAGAAGAACACATGCACATCACTTGGGCCTGCTCAGGGATCATCAAGAAACATAATGTTGCCGGGTATGGTGGTGCATGCCTGTAATCCCAGCACTTGGGAGGCTGAAGCAGGAGGATCAATGCAAGTTCGAGACCAGCCTGGGCTACAGAAGTAAGCTCAAGGCCAGCCTGAACTGCATAGTGAGACCCTGTCTCAAAAAGAATAGTAAAAAAAAAAAAAAGAAATATAATGTTACCCAGGCATGGTGGCGCAAGCTTGTAATCACAGCACTTGGCAGGCAGAGGCAGGGGGATTGGTGCCAGTTCGAGACCAGCCTGGGCTACAAAAGTGAGCTCAAGGCCAGCCTGAAAAAAAAAAAAAAAACAAAGAGAGAAAGAAAGAAAGAAAAGAAACATAACATCCATGGAGCACACAGTATGAGTCAGGGATTGGGAGAAAAAAAAGACAATACAAATAACCTAGAGTCAACCCTTGAAAAGCTTCAGACATCATGCCTGTAGTTCTTTTCTACAGAAGGTTTCAGCAAAGGAGTGCCAAGATCACAGAGGAATGTAAGAGAAATCTACACTGGTTTGCTCTGTATGGGTGAGAGGAAGCACTGCAGACAGGAGCTTCAGTTAAACGCTATTTGCATAGGACGTTTTCTTTTACCACCTGCACACGGCACTCTATCCAGTGGTTTCTCCAGTCTGATCACTGACAATCCTCTTAGACACCATTCTTCACAGGATGCCAATTTGTTTCTTATCCCATGAAATATATGCCATAGGCAATTTGGATCAACAGCTTTCTACTAAATTTGGCAGATTTATCAGTATTCCTTCACAGGGGCAATTTGAACAGGACCAGACATTGGACTTGTACAGACTCTTCGTTTGTAGAGTGATTTGATTCTTTTTTTTTTTTTTTTTTTTTTTTTTTTGTGGGACCAGGGTTCGAACTCACGACCTTGCACTTGCCCAGCAGGCACTTGTGCCTCGGAGCTATCTCCCCAGCCCGAGTGATTTGATTCTCACACTTACTTCTTCTTTCTTGCTCATTAGTTATGTTTGCATAAGAGCAACTGGATTCATGGTGGTAGATAAGATAACCCAAAGTGAACTTGTAGAGCAGTGGTTCTCATCCTTTCTAATGCAATGACCCCACAATACAGTTCCTCATGTTGCGGTGCCCCCAAACCAAAAAATAATTTTGATGGCTACTTCAAAACTGTAATTTTGCTACAGTTATGATTCAGCATGTAAATACCTGATATGCATTATGTATTCTCATTGCTACAAATCAAACATAATTTAAACAGTGATTAATCACAAAAAGCAATATTTAATTATATGTTGAGAAATATTTATTACTAACTCCAATAAATAACATTTCACCATGGCATAGCATGGGTTTAAATATGACAAAAATTCCAAACAAATAACATTTTCCGATGGCTTTAGGCACCCCCTGTGTTTTGGTCATTCGACCCCCACTGGGGTCTTGACCTACAGGTTGAGAACCGCTGTTGTAGAGTGAGGACAGAAAAGGGCTTGGGGAAGAAACCTGAGGAATGCCACATTTTGGAGTAGAAAGGGCAATAGACATCCAAAGTTTTATATTCTGGTCACTTCTCTCAGCAGAAGCTAATCAACATCAAATGTCTCAGACAGAGCAATAAACCTTGAGAATCTAAAAGAAGCTGAACGAAATGTGTTCAGAAAAATGATGTCAAGTGGGTGGTGGGACATGAAGCCAAGAAGTGGAGAATACTCTCTTGAAATGTCTGCCAGAGAGGAGCTGCTGGCATTCTTCAGAATTTGCAAGGGAGTTTTTAAGGGCCATGAAGCTGGTGTGGAGATTAGGAGTACAGATTTTTGGTATCTGTCGGCCTGAGTTTGATCTTCCACTTATTGCATAACCTTAAGTTATTTAAGTTGTGCCTGTTTCCTCACCTGTTGAACAGAGATAATGATAACATTTGCACCACTGTGAATATGTGTATTGCTTCAGACAGATGTCTGGGTATGCATGGCCATTATTAGGCATACTCTTGCCATTTTTAAAAAGTCTAGTGACTGCCTGCCAAAGAAAAGCTTTGTACACCCTACTTCCTATCATAGCCTTCCACAATCATATATCACAATATCTTTTTGGGTGTGTTAAACAAGACAACCACATTTCTAGAACACTATTTCCCATATCACTTGAGTATGTCAGCACTCAAAATAGAAACAGAGGGGTTGGCAAGATAGCTCATTAGAATAAGCATTTCCCTGGCAAGCACAAGGGCATAAATCCAATCCCTGGTTCTGGGGAAAAGAAAGAAAGAAAGAAAGAAAGAAAGAAAGAAAGAAAGAAAGAAAGAAAGAAAGAAAGAAAGAAAGAAAGAAAGAAAGAAAGAGAAGGCTAAATTGGGACTATTTCAGTTGAGCGCCTATGTCTAGACAGGTGAGCCAGATCATGAAATCAAAAAGAGGCAAGCAGGCAAGACAGAACCCTAGGGCTGGGCCTGGCTTCCTGTTACTCCTTGCTGATTCTCAAGAAGTCAGCTTGAGGGAAAGAAGTGGTTGCCACCAACCAGAGAGGGACTTCATCTACACAGGCTGTCTAATGAGACTGTGGTCTTGGCAGGAAGGCTTTAGCCAGTCTGTGGATGCACAGCCATGAGGGAGATGGGCACATCATTCTTCCCCTGATCAGTGGGATTCCATGTTGCTTCTTCCTTTTGGCCAAGCTCAGCCTGCAGACCAACAAAGCAGGGGACAGGTCCAGAAATCCACCAGGAAATATTTCTCTAAATTTTTTCATCTAATCAAACTGTTGCATTGCTAGTTTGCTCAACATCTGCATCTCACTTCTTGACCTATTTAAACAGGTAGGGAAAGGCCCAGCCAGGTAGCCCAACATATTAAAGTGCCTACTTAGGCAGAGCACAGGGGCTAGGGTTTGATCTCTGCCACCACAAGCCACGCTGCCCCACCCCAGGGCATGCTGAGATGGCAATTGAGACTCGTTGTGGTGGAGCATGCCTATAATCACAGCACTTGGGAGGCTGAAAACAGGAGGATCACTACAAGTCTGATCTGTGTAGACCCTGTATTAAATACATGCAAAAAAAAAAAAAAAAAGATAGGGACATCTATAGAATTATTCCATAATAATAATATTCTCTAGTAGGTTAAAGGTTCACAAAGTACAGAAGGCCTCCTCCAGCAGCCACTACTTAATCCCCACCCAAAAGGCTGAGGTTCAGGACACACTACCTCAAATGTGGCATCTCGGCACAATGAACATTTTAAGCTGAAGAAACGTGTTGAGAAAATGACAGGGCCAAGAAGATGACCCTGATTTCTATCTACTCTCTTTCCTGAAGCAGGTCAGAAAGCCTAGCAAGGGTTTCCTGACCTTCTAAAGCAGGTCATAAAACAATCACTTGAGAGATAGCTTCTCTACCTGTACCCAAGGGAAAGGAGCAATCTTACCTCCCAGATGGAAGGTCATGGAGGGGAATCTGAGCAAAGAGACCTGCCAAATTTCTCCCGCTTACTACCATTAGGTCACACCTCTATTGCCCTATCTATATTTCTCTAGGACTTTCCATTTTTTTTCAGACCTACTATTAAAAACACTCACTTGTCCTGAGGCTATTTGAGTGACCTTGTCAGATACGAAAATTACATGTTTTGTTATATAGGTCTTGCTTAAACTTGGCCTTAACCACCCAGCAGAAAAGTTTAACCACAAGGCATAAAAAGTAAAGCCAGATTAGTATGCTGAGCTATAAAGGGCTCAAGTCAACAGCTTCTGACATTGCCAGTTCTGCCAATAATTCACTACTATTATGAAACATTGGTCTGTGTATGCAAGTACTTTCTCTTAGCTCAACAAGAAATGTTTGTACCAATAGTGTTTAGAAAAGTTACCATGTCTGCATCTTGTACTCTGAACAACTACTAAGAAGACAACAATATGCATTCTATCAATTATCGTGACTGTCCTACTAATATGTTTTGAAACTGTCTCAATGTTATTTCTTATTAAAAGTAATAAAAGATAAATTTAAAAAATAAAGACCACTGTAATTTTTTTTAACTTACATGGTTACTTTTTTTTTTTAAGAATTTTTTTTTTCTTGTTTCAGAACCATTGTTTTGTTTATTCACTCATTTTTATGGCCGGCTCAGCCTGCCCCAAGGGCAGGGCTGGCGCAGCATGTGGTGCCGGGGATCGAACCTCGGTCCCTGAAGTTGCCCAAGCTTTCCCAAGCAGGCACTTTAGACCACTGAGCCATCCCGCCGGGCCCAGACCACTGTAATCTTTAAATAAATAAATAAATAAAAGCACTCACTTGTTTCTCTGGGTTTTTATGTCTTTAAGAAGTGTCCTTAGGGGCCAGCCAAATAGCTCAGTAGATTAAAGCACCTGTAAGCAGGCACAAGGGCCAGGGGTTGGGTCCCTGGGTCTGCCATGCAGGACCCACTCCTGGGGCACTCTGAGGCAATTGAAACTGAACATGGTGTCACGTGCCTGTAGTCTCAGGTTTTGGGAAACTGTAAACAGGCAGATCACTAAAGTCCTATCTAGTAATGAGACCCTGAACACCTTGTAAACCCTTCCCTAAAATAAAAAAAGAAAAGAAAAAGAAAAAGAAAGAAGCATCCTATGTCATGTAAAATATATCAAATAAATTTGTATGCCTTTTTTCTTGTTTATCTTTTATTACAGAAGTTCTTAGCTAAGAATTCATTTACCAAGCTAAGAACTCAGTAAAGGCAAAATTACTTTTTTCTCTTCTGCACAACTCTGTAGGATAAATATTAACATCCTCTCCCCTTCTTTTTAATGTATTTGGTACAGGGTCTCACTACACAGCTCGGACTTATAGTGATCCTCCTGTTTTCAGCCTCCCAAGCACTGGGATTACAGGCACGGGCCACCATGCCCAGTCTCAATCACCGTCTCAATCATCGTCTACCTGTACCCGGGGGTGGGGCCGTTGCAGCATATGGTGCTAGGATTGAACCTGTGCTTGCCTAAGCAGCACTTAGTCCACTGGGCTATCCTGCCCACCCACATTCCCATTTTACAGATGAAATCCAGAGAGTGGATGACTGATTCAGAGATGAGAAAACGGTGAATGGCTACGGAACAACTCAGTCCTGCTTCCTCTGATTGTCAGTTTGGTGCATCTTCACCTCAACACAACCATGTGCCCAAGAGCAAGGAGACTTCTGCCCCCTCCATCTGGGGAGGCAGAGACAAAAGTACATGGATTTCGTGTTATGTTATCTTAGTCATCCTTTCTATTACTGTGATTCCAGCGCTTCACCAGGGAACCCCATTGTTAATTTCTCTGTGCATCTTTACTAGCACCAATACACTGACAAGAGTTTCTGTCCATTATACATTTGTTAAGACAGAAGAACTGGGGCTGGTGAGATAGCTCAGCGGTCTGAAGCTCCTGCTTAGGTAACCACAGGGACTGTGGTTCGATCCCCAGCACCACATGCTGTGCCAGCCATGGCCATTCCCAGGCAGGCTGAGCCGGCCATAATACAAATAAATAAAGTTATATTTATATATCTAAAAAAAAGACAAAAGAACTGTGAGAGAATTGCCCAGCTTCAGCTCCTTGCACCATTTGTATCAGTTCTAGCCTGCTTCCCTTACACCTGGACTCACCAGCCTGCGCTCCAATGCCCTCTCCAGCTCCAGGTGGGGAACAGGAGCTGCAACCTATGCCTAAGCGCACGGAAGGGATCGCGCATATGCACACACACACACACACACACACACACTCCATGGAGATGCGGCATGGAAGTTGAGAAGTAAGAAGAAAATGTCCAGGGGACTCAGAGATGGGAACATGGAGCATGTGGGCTGGGAAGGAAGCTGTCAAGGAGTTGGAACAAAATGAATAAAGAGAGGCCCTGGGTGGTTCTCAGTCTTTGCCTAAAAAGCTTTGAGCTCATCTTTAGAGTTCTTTCTTTGACTCACCATGCAACTAGAAGATCGCACTGCTAATTAACACTTAGAATAATTTAAGCATACCTTTGCAGTTTTTGCCCAAATGTAGCCAGGGGCCCTTGGAATCAATTTTCGAAATGTAACACGTGGTCGAACAAAATACATGGATGAAATTTACAAATGTAATGCTGGATTTAAAAAAGACAGGAAAAGTACATATTATAGGATTCTATTTTTATTAAATATAATCGCGGGCAGGAGGAACCTAAACTGTTCAAGTCTTAATGGTGGCCCTGGGTAAGACAGAACAGAAGAGCCGCGGGAGTGATTCCAGGTTTCTCAGGTGCTCTATTTCTGACTCAGTGTATTGATTGCAAAAATTGCGAATAGTTTCTGCAAGTTCACTAGACTATATTGAAGTCTGTGCGCTTTTCTGTATATGTTATACTTGATTTTAAAAGCAGTTCTTGGAAGTTAAGCAGCAGACATCTCTTCCAGTTTTTTGGTGGGGAGGCACGGAGGCCTTGAGTGTAGCAGTATGAAAGGCCTCTGAGACCAGCCCTTCGCTCTGTTCGTCATGCATCAACATGTACTTGTTGAGGACAGCATGCAGGGAGAGTGTCGACAGATGTCAGCCAAACAACCACAGGAATCGATATGCAAGAGAAGGCCAGAAGGGAAGAAGGAAGAAGAAATCTGAGAAGTCTGCCCCAGCAGGCCAGGTGCTGGAAAGGGGGCCTTTAGCAAGCCACATTAGAAAGTGTGGCAGTTTTCATGTTAGCCTTAGCTAAGCCACTAGGGGGCGATCACAGACAGGCATTTGTGCTGATTGCTAACTTGGTCAAGAAACTGGACGGTGGAAGCGTGCTTAGCTTCTTCATGTTTTACCCAGCAGAACATAGGAATTCAAGCTCCGATCTGTAAACGTAAACGCTGCTAGATAGCCTTGCCCCAAACACAACACTGATTCCTACCAAATGCCTAACGGCCTCAAAAATTTAAAAAAAGGTGAAAAGTGTTTATAAGCGTGATGGAAAGAATCCATCTTCTTGATTGTCACAGTGCACAGAGTTGACCGCATGCAGGCACCAGCTAGGCTCCTTGTCACCGCAGATGCCCCCCGTCCCCACGAGCTCGCTGATCTGTGGCACGCCGGCCTCCTGCACAAAGCGTCGAGCCGCGATCAGGCGGACGATATCTGCTGCTCTTCGGGCAGCACATGAAGAAATGCAAGTTTATATGTCGCTGGTAGACAAAATGTGCAACAGTTAAAACTGTGCCACTCCAGGGGAGATAGCTCAGAGGAATAAGTGCTGGCCTGGCGAGCGCAGGGTCCTGAGTTCAATTCCCGGTACCGCAAAAAAAAAAAAAAAAAAAAAAGTGTCACGTATGAAATTATCAGGGACGAAACTGGGATCAAAAGCAGCATCCGCTATTTCCAGTGTATTTAAGAGCAGATTCCTTTCTGTCTGTACCCCTAGTACTCTCCTTAAGGCACGCCACCTTCCTCTTTCGAAATGAATTCCTAATACAATTAACTTTTCAACTTGTTATAAAATGAGAACCGTGGTCTAACTGGGATGGGCAAAAGGTTGTATTGCCTGCTCGCTGCCTAAATCCCAAACTGCTCCCCCTTCCCTCCCGCCGCCCTTTTTCTCTCCCTCCCTTTCTCGCTCTTGTTTGTCATTGCAGCCACACAGGCTCCACTCCCCAGGACTGACCCCAGGGCCTCAAATATTTCCTGTTTCCTGTTTCTCTTGCCTGAAAGTTGTCATTCTACTTGTCATTTAAATACCAGGTTGATGGTCATTTCTTACAAAAAAACAAAAACAAAAATGTTCCCTGGATGCCAGGCTCTCCTCTACCCATTGCAATCTATGAAACAGAACCCTGATGCTTATCTAGGTACAAAGTGGCCTAGGGTCTAGTCTACGCTTCGCAGCCTCACCAGCAGCTGGATGCAGCCATGACTCTGGCTGATGAAGTCATTCAGAGGGACAACCTAGACATGGCCTCACAGGGACACACACAGATCTTCTGTTTCACTCTCTCCTACGGCCAGTAGTGCAGATATAGTAAGTAGTGCTCCTGGAAGCATCTTGCACGCAGACTGCGTTAGGGATAAGAAGATGGATGTGTCTGGAATGCCAGCAGCTCTGAAGGGTGACGCTGAAGCATGCAGGACCAGCTTCTAGTCATCTTAGATGTGAGAGAATTAAGGTTCTGTCTTACTGCTATTTACAATGTTACTATTACATGTCACCAATCCCCAACAATAATTAAACAGACCACACCCATCAGAACACATCCTATCTTCCAGTGCCTTCCCAAAGTGCCTCACCCATTTGTGTTTACACAGGAGCAGATACCTGGTTAAAGACATTGTCTGGTTAAAGACATTGGACCTGTCACAGCACAGTACTTCCATTCAGGGTGTCTTCCACAAATTCTTCCAGTAATTGGTATTTCTCTGAATCCTGAAAAAAACCTTCAAAATCCAAATGAAAAGTATTCCAATTCTTCTTGCAAGAAATAAAAATGTTGCTGGTTTAGAATTCTGCTGCTATAAAAAGCTAGCAATGCGCCCCCAGTAATGGGAAAATGTGGAGTTTTCAGCAGTTTTTGTCCTGCATCACCACGTGGTAGCAAAGACGTTTTACTCAAGAACTTGAGGTGGAGCATCAACAGAACTAGCAGAGGAAGCAGACCTAGCGCAGGCCCCAGCTAGGAAATGGAGAAGGAAGTGCCATTTTTCTGACTCAGGTGGTACAACTACAGCCGGTCAGTATGATCTATAAGGTAGTGCCTTTCCGACAGCTTTTAGAATAAGAAAAGTGATGGAACCTTTTAAGCTTTTTCCTCTCTTATCCAATTAAAAAGGGGGGGAAATGTACCAGTCATTTTCAATGGCAAAACACTGTGGCACTCTAATAAACGACTGAAAAAATAACAATCTAAATCATTATAAAATGATTTTATGACCACGGAAGCTAGGACACTGGGGGAAAGAGTAATGTCATGACTCTGGGAGATGTTAAAACACTTAAAGCCTGTTTGATTAGCAGTTGAAGCATTAAGTAGTTGTGATTCACATATAGAAATCAAAAACAAAATTCTGCTGTGAGCGATAAGCTTTTAAGAGAAATTGCAATTAAATTGCTTACTGCAGAAAAAGTGATACCACTCATTAAATATTTACCCATGTTATATGAGGTTGGAGGGCTTTTTTGCTTTGACAAACAAAAGTGAAATAGCTCAGTTAGCAAAACCATTAATGGAAAACTTTTGTGAGGGGAAATATGCTTCATCAGAAGAAATACAGAGGCTGTGGTTGTAGCTCAGTGGTAAAGTGCAAGCTTAGCATGCACTAGGTCCTTAGTTCAATCCTCAGCACCACTAAATAAACAAATGAAAATAAGAAAGAAGGATAGGAACTACAAGCAGCAGTGGATGCTGCTAAGGACAGTGGAATCATGAAATCAAAAATTAATCTAAACTTTGAATTGGCCCGGCAGGATGGCTCAGTGGTCTAAAGCGCCTGCTGAGGAAAGCTTAGGCGGCTGCAAGGACCGCGGTTCGATCCCCGGCACCACATGCTGCGCCAGCACTGCCCTCGGGGCAGGCTGAGCCGGCCATAAAAATAAATAAATAAACAAACAAAAAGTTCAAAAAAAAAAAAAAAAAAAAAAAACTTTGAATTAGTAAAAAAAAAAAAAAAAACTATCTTTAAGGGGAAATCAAAATTAGAGAGAAAAGACAGTATTTTCATCAGTCTCAAAAGGCAGTGAGTTTATAATAAGCGCTACATTCCCTAACACCTAGTTTGAAGATGCTTCTGTATATATTCTTAATAAGTCAACTGATGTCAGGAAAGAATTCCATGTCTGAAATATTCATCAGGAAACAAAGATGAAGGCAGTCAGATGGTACCTTTCAAGGTTATGTGTTTTAAAATTTCTCCTTTTCTTTTCTTTTTTCTTTCCTTATGTATGTGAGAGGGATTGAAAATGCTATCCATTCATAGGTTGATCTATTGGAAATCTCAGAAATTATTATTATTATTATTATTATTATTATTATTATTATTTTGCTTGTTCATTTTGGCAGCAGGGGCTCGCTATGTTCAGGTTGTCCTTGAACCTACTCTGTAACCTAGACTGGACTGGAGTTGGTGGAGATTTTCTTGCTTTTGTCGGACTTGTAGTGATACTCCTGTTTTCAGCTTCCCAGTCTCTGGGATTACAGGCTACACTACCACGCCCAGTCTCAATCACCATCTCAGCGCACCCCGGGGATGGAGTGGGGGCGGCCCAGAATGGCAGGGTTCGAACCCAGGCCGCAGCTTACTGACTAAGCAGGCGCTTTAGTCAACTGAGCTTTCTGGCCAGCCCCCTAAAAATTAAACTTACTTTTAAGTGGTACATAAGGCGCAGCGGTTGTACACATGAATTGTATGGTGCATGATATTTCCATTTTTGTGTACATTGTAAAATGTTTAGACCAGTTTAAACATATATATTCCCTCATTTTCATTTCTTTGTGGTGAAAACTACAATTTTTCTTCCAGCTATTGAAGCACATAGTAAATTCTTCTCATCTGTAGTCAGCCCAATGCACAAGAGCCCTGAAGCCTTTGCTCCAACTGCAGTATGACTCGGTCTGCCCATCGATCACTCCGCACCTGTTTCTGTCCCCTGCTTTCCCCAGCCTTTGGTAGCCATCATTCTGCTCTTGGTTTTTACGAGATGAACGTTACAGATTTCACATTAGAGCACGATTACTCGGCACTTGTCTTCCCCCGCCTAGCTTTTCTCCCTCCGTGTAGTAACCCGTGTGAAGTAACTCCGTCTCGGGTCCGCGGTGCTCCAGATGCCGGGACTTCACCCTTTCCTATGGCGCAGGGGGGTTCCGTGTGCCACGCCTGCACTCATCAGTTAAAGGATAATCCAGCTCGTTGCCATTTCTGTGCTAGTGTGCATAGTGTTACGATCACCAGGGACAGGGATTGCTTTGAATTTCAAGAAAGACATTCTTTACATTTGAGATGAGCTATTATGTTTCAAGGCTTATTATTTATTTATTTTCGATTTTAGCTGATTCACCGTTACTTATTTACTTTTCTTTTTAAAATTCATTTTAATGAGAAAAAAAGATAAAATAGCAATGAAACAGTTTCAAAACGGCCTGGCAGGATGGTTCAGTGGTCTAAAACACCTGCTTGGGAAAGCTTGGGCAGCTTCAGGGACCGTGGTTCAATTCCCGGCACCACATGCTGCGCCAGCCCTGCCCTCAGGGCAGGCTGAGCAGGCCATAAAAATGAGTGAATAAACAAAGAAAGGTTCTGAAACAAGAATAAAATTAATAAACAAAATAAATTCTTAAAAAAAAAAACCAGCAAACATTTAAAAAAAAGTTTCAAAACAAATTAGTAGGATGATTATAATTAATACCATACATAGTGTTGACTTTCAATGTTTAAAGTACTTTATTTGCCATTTATTTGGTTTTTTTTTTTTTTTTTTTTTTTGTCTTTTTGAGACAGGGTCTCGCTATGCAGTTGAGGCTGGCCTTGAGCTCACTTTTGTAGCCCAGGCTGGTCTCGAACTCGCACCAATCCTCCTGCCTCAGCCTCCCAGAGTGCTGCGATTACAGGCGTGAACCACCACGCCCGGCTTATTTGGGGTTTATGTTATCTTCTTTTAATGTTTCTATATCAAATAACTATATCAAGTAGTGATAATTTTCACACATCAATAAAATTAGTACAATCCTTTCCAAATATGTATGCCTATAATAAAAAAATATATATAACTTAAATGTTTACTTGGTCTTGGGGGGAGTTTGCCCATATAAGATTTTTTTTTATTTTGGTTTTGTTTTTCTGTAAACCTCACAAAACTTTTAGTACAACCAGAGAAAAATGAATGGTTCACTGTTTATTCTAATAGCCAGGCCTTGTTTTATAAAACCATATAACGAAGGTGTTACAGGGAAAATACAGAATGACTTAAGATTTTGAGAATCTTCAGGGACTCCTAATTTCTTGTTTCAGAATCCCAAACGTTAATATTGATTAGGAGTCTGCAAACACGGGTATAATTCCTAGGAAGGAGCAGATGCACTACAAAGAGAGCAAGTGGGTGTTCTTGGGCTTAAGAGTCACAGCAGTCTCGTGAAGAAGTGAATGTGTGCATTTTACACATCAAAAATACCTGGGCTTGGGGCCCCGCAGGATGGCTCAGTGGTCTAAAGCGCCTGCTTAAGAAAGCTTGGGCAGCTGCAGGGACCAAGGTTTGATCCTCGGCACCACATGCTGCACCAGCCCTGCCCTCAGGGCAGGCTGAGCCGGCCATAAAAATAAATAAATAAAACAAACAAACAAAAGTTCTGAAACAAGAAGAAAAAATTATAAAATAAAATAATTAGAAAAAAAAGAAAAAGAAATACCCAGGCTCCCCTGACACTGCCGTGGGACAGCACCTCTACATTCTTTAGAACTGCTGGTGTCTCCAAAGATGTTCTAGGAGGAACACCCTTAATATGTTCAGAAGTGCCACCAGGCTTGTTCTTAAATTTCTCTGACAAAGCATCTTATAGCCACCTGCTGGATTTGATCCTAGTCCTGAAGCCATTTCTTATAGGTGCATCTTTTAATGGGCTACTGGGAACAATTTCCTCTTCAGAACAGCTCTCTGGCCTAGTATTTCATCCTAAACAACCAACAAAGGCCAGCCAGCACTTTCCACATTTTGCTTGAATGCTGCAGAGCTCACTAGTGAAGTTTCTGTTTTCCATACTATTGCAGGTCATACTTGCTATCATTACAAAAAAAAAAAAAAAAAAAAAGTGTTTACCAGCCTCCAAAGATATTCTGACCTTTCTCACACCCTCCCAATAATGTCCCCACAGCCTGTTCTGCCCCCACCCCCACACTGCCTCCCAAAGCCAAGGTCCCAGGCTTTAGATGCTTGGTGGACAGTACCCCACTTCCACGTACCAGAATTCATGTTGTCTATTGCTGCATAACAAGGTAGCAGCTTGAAACATTATGTCAGGCTTATAACTTTCTTCTATTACCTGGAGAGTGACAATCTTTCCCCTAATACCATGATAAAGAAGAATTCACCTGTTTTTGTCTTTGATGTTTGTACGACTTATTATTTGACATTTAGATCTATAATTATTTTGAAATTATTTTGGGGAAGTATAAGGCATAAATTTTATCTATTTTCAAATATACTATTTGTCTCAGTATTTTTTTTTCTTTCTTTTTTTTTTTTTATTTTGAGTCAGGGTCTCACTACATAGTTGAGGCTGGCCTTGAGCTCAATATGTGGCCCAGTCTGGCCTCAAACCCACAGTGTTCCTCCTGCCTCAGCCTCTTGAATGCTGGAATTATAGGCCTCTGCCACTACACCTGGCTCCAGCATCATTTATTAAAATTTATTACAGCACCTGCCTTTGTCCCATTGATTGGAGTTGCCATATATTCATATGAAAATTTTCCTAAGTATTTCTGGGCTTTTTGTTCTATCCCATTAGTCTACTTGTCTAGTCATGAGCTGGTACCAGCCAGCTTTAATTATGAAGAATAGCCATTTTTGCTATCATAATATTAACTACTGTTGAACTCTTAGTACTAGAGGAAGAAATGCCGTGTTAGGGGGTGTGCCTCCTAGCCTGAAGTTATAATTAGACACAAGACACTGAGCTACTTTGAGCCTCAGTATCCCTACATACAAAACAAACATCTTAGATAAAGCCTAAGACCTCTTCCAATTTTAAAATCAGATTTAAGTCATATTTGGGAATATGAGCTGAGATGCATTTTCTGAGATGTAAATTTTAACTTTTGAGTACCTTACTTACGGCATACCTCTTTTCAAGCAAAGAAAAATGGATCACATTTTGAAGAAAAATTGCAAGCTTTGAAGATGAGGCCTATTTACAGAAACCAATTTGTTTCTCTGCATTATTTTAGCATGTAACTCTTCCCTGCTCCTGCAGCAGCGTCCTGAGTATCCTCGGCTCAGTGAAGTGGGGGTGGAGGAAGCTTATTACCATGGAGATAGATGGGAGCAAATGGTCACATCATCAAAAGCAAACTAGAAATGTACAAAGCTTTTGTGATGCTGATCCTTTTGCTTTCTTTTTTTTTTTTTTAAGTAAGAAGAAGAAGGGGAAAAGGCACAAATAAAAGGACAGATCTCTCTCATTAAATCCAACACTAATTTAGTAATCAGTGAAATAAAGGTACCCTTGAAAGCCTGCTGCCAGAAAATACAGCACAACAAAGAAGCACAAAAGGTTACTGGCTGCCAGGTGTAATTTCCAGGTGCTCCAAGTGCATTTGGATTCCCTGTTCCCTTAGCTTTTCTTTACAGATTGGCCGTCTCTGTGGTAGAGCTGAACTATCCATTTAGTCACCTTAGTGTGTTATCTAAATATTTAGAAGGAGAAAAATTGCTGGAAAATAGCCTTTAATTTTATCAGTCTGCAAGGGAGACTTCAATATTAAGAGATATGAGAAACTAAGAATAAAGGCAAGTCTATTTTTCTGTTTATTACCTATCACTTTAGGTAATCTAAAAATAATTTGACAATGCCATAAAAGTGAAAGGATAAGAGTCTAAGTTTGCACATAGTAGCTTATGTTAAAATAAAGTCACTGCATCTATCTATCCATATCTATCTATCTCTCTATCTATCTATCTACCTATCTCATATACCTATATTTAGACATTTTGTTATATCCATCTATCACTTAAAGCTGGAAGAAACTGCCAAAAACCTGCAGTAAGGAAGCACAATACATTCCTCTCTCTCTCCTCTCTGATGTTATTGTATCAAATGGTACTGAATGCAAGGCCTACACATTGGCTTACATTTCCTTCTTCTTCTTCTTCTTCTTCTTCTTCTTCTTCTTCTTCTTCTTCTTCTTCTTCTTCTTCTTCTTCTTCTTCTTCTTCTTCTTCTTCCTCTTCTTCTCTTTTTTTTTTTTTTTGAGACAGGGTCTTGCTATGCAGTTCAGGCTGGCCTCGGGCTCACTTTTGTAGCCCAGGCTGGTCTCCAACTCACAGTGATCCTCCTGCCTCAGCCTCCCAAGTGCTGGGATTACAGACATGCGCCACCACACCTGGCTCATGGCTTACATTTTCAACTGCTTTGGTTTTTATTTTGAGTAGCTAAAGTGTCCAAGCTGAGCTCTAAATTTTTATTCTCCTGCCTCAGCCTCCTGAAGGGCTGTAATTACCTGTGTGTATCACCACACCCAATTTTCTTTTTTTATTATTATTTAAATTTAACAGGGCCCGGCAGGATGGCTCAGTGGTCTAAAGTGCCAGCTTGGGCGGCTTCAGGGACCGCGGTTCAATTCCCGGCACCACATGCTGCGCCAGCCCTGCCTTCAGGGCAGGCTGAGCTGGCCATAAAAATAAATAAATAAACAAACAAAAGTTCTAAAAAAAAAAAATAAACTTAGCAATGGTTATATTCCATATTTTCATCATCAGATCAGTTTAGATTGATAGATATAGGTATATAAGATTGATCAAACAATTAAACATTAACATTTTCAATAAATATTACTTTTTTTACCACACCCAATTTTCTATTCAACTCTTCATAATTTTCAAAAGAAAATAAATTATTCAAGAATGATTACATCAAATTTAAAGAATCTGGCTAAGCATCTGCCTTGAACTTTGAGTCTATTGATTAAAAATAATTGTATAGAGCCAGCCAAATAGCTCAGCAGATTAAAGAGGTAGGAGCCAGGGTATCCCCGGGACTACTGTGCCAGCCCCACCCCCAAGGCATGCTAAAATGGCAGTTGAGACTGGGCATGGTTGCTCCTGCCTATAATCCCAGCTCTTCGGAGGCTGTAAACAGGCGGATTACTAGAGTTCGATCTAGTAGTAAGACCCTGAACACCCTATAGACCCTTCCCTAAAATACAAAAAATAAATTTAAAATAATAATAAATAAAATGTAAATTGTGAGAGAAATAGACTCTTAGGAAATCCCCCTCTTCCTCTTCCTCTCCTCTTTTCTTTCTTTTTTATTTCAGATTTTCCCTCTTTACCTACAACATTAAAAGAGAAGACTATTCACAATTATTGCCTTAATTGATTAATAAATTCAGTATGGAGCCAAATAAAATACCAAATGATTTTTTTCTTTGATTCATGAAGAGGGCTGGGGAGTTAGCTCAATGTCGAGACAGACTGCCTGGCAAGAGCAAGGTCTTCAGTTCAACTTCTGCTACAAAAAAAAAAAAATGCGAAGACTGAAAGAAATTTATGGAAATAATACTAAAGTTCTTCAGGAAATATAAATGGTGAATTTGAAAAATAAGAGTGTTAAGAAGATAATCAGCCAAATGTGGTGGCGTACACCTGTAATCCCAGCCCTTGGGAGACTGAGACAGGAGGATCAGTGTGAGTTTGAGACCAGCCTATGATCCAAAAGTTAGCTCATGGCCAGCCTGAACTGCACAGCAAGACCCTGTCTCAAAAAGACAAAAAAGAAACAAGAAAGAAAGAAAGAAAGAAAGAAAGAAAGAGAAAATAATGAATACAACTACGTATTATAAATATATCATAATAATTTTTTTTTTTTTTT
>PVJA010012462.1:16182-52086 GCA_004027025.1 Myocastor coypus | reverse complement strand
CTGTATTATTGTGAGGATACAGTGAAAGAAGAGTCCCCTACATTTTCTACTCCAAGAAGTTCTCTGCTTATTTGCAATTTTATTTCCATAGACAATACAAAGCTACAAGACACACAGAATATTTATAGATAATGAAGAAGAATGAATTATGTTTTTTTATTATATATTGATTATAAATGTTTGGAGTAAAAATATTCATTGTATAACTTAATTGAGAAATGCAACTACATTCTGGAAAATGCTGAGTTTAGGAAACTAGAAAATAATCTGTTATACACTGAACATAACAATGATTGGGTGTTTGTCAAAGTTTAATTCTCATGATCAGGATATTTTTTCGTGATGGAAGCATTTGGGCCCTTAGGAATCTAGGAGACTGCTCAAAACCTAAAATGAAAATTAAAGTGAAAATGCAACAGAGTGGACAAGAAAGAGCTATTAGGAAATGTCTGCTAAGAGGTGGCATATAGGCTTTTTTGGTGTGTTTCTACATTATAGTTCACATAATTGTTTCTAATTTTTGTTGTACTTTTCCTGGTATGTATACTATATCCTTATATAAGAGCTGTTCTTCTTCTTATATTTTAATAGCTGTATAATATCAACTAAGTGAACTGCAACACATTTCATTATGTTTTTGGTGATCACTTTTTCTCTTTAAAAATCCAGTGATATTTTTAATATACTGATGTGATTTTAGGGGAATTGGAAAATGAGTGAGGTGATTGGGTTAGTATGTATGAACTTTTTCCATATTTAGTACTGGATCTACAGGGTCTGAATATGTAGATCTGACTGTAGTAGTGATTGTCTTGTTTTCAGCATCCCAAGTGCTTGGATTATAGGCATGTGCCACCATGTCCATCTCAATCACCATTTTAGTGTGCCCTGGGGCATGCCTGGGATCGAACACTGGCCACTGCACTAGCCTAAGCAGCTGCTTTAGTCTGCTGAGCTACCTGGCCAGCCCCCTAGGTATGAACTTTTTAATGGCTTTTAATACATGATTATGTTTTCTTTTATGCAAGCTTTATCTGCTCACAAAGGGGCATATAACATTTAACACCTATTCTTTTTTAAAAATTATGTATTTGGTACAAGGTCTCATCATGCAGCTCTGACTCATAGTGATTCTCCTGTCTTCAGCCTCCCCAGCCCTAGGATTGCAGATGGCCACCACCACTCCCAGACTTTGTGGATGGCACAGAGCCTGGTGGCAGATACAGCCAGGGATCTAACCTGGTCCCTGTGCTCATCTAAGCAGGCGTTTAACCCAATGAACTATCTCTCTGGCCCTCATAGACTTATTATTAGATCTAAGCAAGTATATACTGATTTGTCTTAAAAGATAAAAATACTGTATGTAGTTTTTTAAGGAAAACATAAATATATACTTATTTTGTTTTACCAATTTGGACTACTATATTTTACAAAACACTTACTAATATTACTAATAAGTTTTAATAAAATATTTAATTATTATGATTTATGGGGACTTATAATTATATATAAGATAGTGAATAGTATAGAAGAGACTTTGAAATATAAGCATTTTAAAATGATGCCATTCATTTAATTTCTTTGTTGTTTCATTTGATTCGGTATCTTGTTATATAGTTCAGTCTATTCTTGTAATGAAGGTTTGCCTTGAACTTCTGGTTCTCCTGCCTTTGTATCTCAAATGCTGGGGTGATAGGGTTTTGCAACTCTGTCTAAATTCATTAATTTAATTTTTTATTAAGTAAGTACTTTATATTCCAGAATAGGTTATAGCCTGAGACTTCACAAAAAAAGTAGAAAATATAATTCTCTATCTTGTTTATGGAAGGAAAGAAAAGAAGTATCTTAAAAATAAAAACAGATGTTAAACTGAAAGATGTTTTTTTTTTATTTTAAAGAGAATGAAAAAATAGAGAAAACAATAGAAGTGATACAAAATTTCAGAAAAAAAGATGTTAAAAATTCAACAATGGATGTTAAATTGACAATTTTCTTCAAAGTAGTTGCTCAGTACTACTTCCAATGTCATATCAATTATTGGTATACTATCTCTCAAGTAAATGTTTGTTTTAAAAAAAGGTAATAAAAAAGAATAATAGACAAAGGGAAAATGTCATAGGAGTATACCACTACAATTTTGTAAGTGACTAAATTCCTAAATTTCTGTGTAAAAAATGCATATTCTTTTTTATATTCTATAGGGATTTAAAGTTTTGAATATCAATGGTGATGGAAAATATCTGTTTCATGTTGTGTTTTAGTCATTTGATATTCAGAAAGATTGTAATCGTAGGCTTAAGTGTCTGTGTTATAGGGAATAACATCATTAAGCTTCTGTTCTGGAGGGTTAACAACTTAAGTTTGCAGACTAAATTGTTAGAGAAAAAGAAAGGCTACAACAATAGCCAATATTTTGCCCTACACTTTCAAGGTCAGTGAGGACTCAAGACATAAGAGAACCTGTACTGTAGCATCCTATAACTCAGTGATGTACCAAATTTCCTGTTCAAGGAGATTATGGGGTCACAAGGAAAGTGACTGATGATGTATAGTGTGCCTAAGTCACCTAGAGAGAAAATATTCTCTCAGGCTTTCACAGAGAGAAAATTGATCAAGCAATGTCCCTGATTCATCCAGATGACAAAAGATCTACAAACCATTATGACGATTTTTTTTTTTTTTTGTCTTTTTGAGACAGGGTCTCACTATGCAGTTCAGGCTGGCCTTGAACTCACTTTTGTAGCCCAGGCTGGTCTGGAACTTGCACTGATCCTCCTGACTCAGCCTCCCGAGTACTGGGATTACAGGCGTGCGCCACCACGCCCGGCTACTATGATGATTTTTGAGTAAGTCTTGAGGGAATTTGACTGACCTTGTCAGATACAAGAGTTATAATTTTTGTTACGTAGATCTTGCTTTATCTTGGTCTTAACCACTCAGCAGAAAAGTCTATCCACAAGGTATAAAAAGGAAAATCATATTAATATGCTGAGCTGTAAAAGGCCCAAGTCAACAGACTCCAATATTGCCATCTGTACTGATAACCCACTACTATTATGGACTATTGGACTATATATACAGCGATCTTCTCTTTGTTCAATGAGAAGGAAGATTTGTACTAGTAGTGTTTCAACAAGATATCATATTTGCATTTTGTACTCTGAACAACTAGTATGAAGACAATAATATGCAATGTATTAATTATTATGTCTGGTTTGAGGATAAATCCTCAGGAAATTTAACAGACCTCATCAGATACAAAAGTTACATTTTTTGTAACATTGGACTTGCTTTATCTTGGCATTAGCCATCCAGCAGAAAATTCTAACCATGAGGTATTAAAAGGAAAGCCATATTAATATGTTGAGCTGTAAAAGACTCAAGTCAATAGCTTCCAACCTTGCCAGTTTTGCTAATGATCCACTACTATTATGAACTATTAGACTATATATACAGCTACTTTCTCTTAGTTCAATGAGAAAAAAGATTTGTACTAATAATGTTTAGAAAAGATATCATGTCTGTATATTGTACTCTGAACGACTGCTATTGAGACAAAAATATGCAATGTATTAATTATTGTAACTGTCCTACTAACCTGTTTTGAAACTGTCTAATTAAAATTAAGAAAATGAATAAGTACATTGCTGTTTAAATGTTCAGATAGTCAACTATATTAAATTTTTTGTTCAGTTGTACAGGGCATTCTCTATTTTGGAATACTTTAAAATAATGTGGAGGTCCCAGGGAAATAGAACAGGGACACAGTGTCTGTGGCCAAAATACATGTTTCTGAGTTGGATTTCCAGTCAAAAAAGAATGTTGCATATTATTCTGTGATTTGAGTACATTGTACTTCATATGTTGATTGCATTATGACATTTATATTCGATTTTGTTGTACTCTTCTTTAAAACTATGTTGCCTATTTGTTCTATCAGTTGTTAAGAGAGGGTTGTTACAATAACCAACTACCACTTACATTTGTTGGTTTCTGCTTTCATTTATTTCAATGATTCCCATATTTTGTATGTAAGTTTTGGTGCATACATCTTTAGAATTTCTTCATCTCATTTATAGATATATTTCTCATTTCATTATATAATATTCTCATGTGTGGTGCATTTCTGTGCTCTAAGTCTATTTACTCAGCAATGTATCCATTACTGGATTTTTTTCCAGTGTATTCGGTACAGGATCTCACTATGCAGCTTGGACTCTTGGTCATCCTCTTGATTTCAGCCTCCCTGGTGCTGGGATTACAGGCATGCGTAATCATGCCCAGTCTCTGTGCTCACGCCCTATCAGATGGTGTCATAATACTTTTTTTCATCCAAAAGGCGAGGAAGGAAGGAAAAAGACTTCATAAATCTATTAAATTAAAATAATTCAGTAGATTTATGAAGTCTTTTTCCTTCCTCTCCTTTCTTTCCTTTCTGCTGCCTTCCTCCTTTCTTTCTTTCTTTCTTTCTTTCTTTCTTTCTTTCTTTCTTTCTTTCTTTCTTTCTTCTTCCCTTCCTTCCTTCTTTCCTTCCTTCCTGTCTTCTTTCCTTCCTTCCTTCCTTCCTTCTTTCCTTCCTTCCCCCTTCCTTCTTTCCCTCCTTTCTTCCTTCCTTCCTTCCTTCCTTTCCTCCTTCCTTCCCCCCTTCCCTCTCTCCACTTTTCTCTTTCCCTTTCCTTTCTTCCACTTCTCTCGCTTTCTGTATGTACCTGTGGGAGTACAGAGTAGCTGGCTTATTCAAATGCAGGTGTGAGGCACAGAGAAAGCAGAAGGATCAGCTCCCCTTCCCCGGATGTCACACCCTAGCTTCCCCTGTCCTGGAGGTCGTCTTGCTTGCTTTCACCTTTCATAGCTTTTTTTGTGCTTGTTTCACATAGAATATCTATTGTTTGTTAGTTGTGTGAAGTAGGAGAAGTGAGAAAAGTACGTGGTCTTCCCAGAGCCAGAGATCTCAAAGCACTTAAAAGCTTAAAAATTGGATTGGCAGAGCATAAAATTTTTAAATACATTAATATTAAACTCTTAAGGAAGTGCTTAATGCACATATCATCAGTATAGCCATCCAATATTACTTAACGTAGCAAAGTTGCCACATAATTACCTAAACACCAATGAAATAATCACAGATCTGACTCAGAAATATTTTGTTTACTTCAGCTGAAAAACTAACATCAGGACCACTGGTTAAATTGCTTAGAACTTGCAAAGATCATTGATCCTAGAATCTCATGAGGCATTATTTATCTTTTCCATTTCTGTTTTTGTGATATTACAATGAAATTACTAACTTGGTCCAATGTGATCTCATTTGGGAGGAGCACAGCTGCAAAGATAAGCCCTAGAGTGTTACATTTGCTAGCATGTTTTGCATTAATTTGCTCTCTTTTCTCTTTCTCTCTCCTTCTGTCCCTGTCTCCTTTCCTTGCCTTTCCTTTAACTGGGTTGGCATAGGAGCCAATACTCAGTGTTGCTTAGATTAAGCCTTCAGGTTGATTGGACAAAAGAATTTTTATGTTTCTTCTTTTAAAAAAATATTTTATTTATTTATTTGGTACTGGGTCTTCTTATGCAGTTCAGAGTCACAGTGATCCTCCTGCTTTAGCCTCCCCAGTGCTGGGATTATAGGCATGGATCACCATTCCCAGTTTTAGTGGCTAGCACCACGTGCCTGGAGTTTTGAAGCCAACAATCAAACTCAAATCCTATGCTTGCCAGACAGGTGCTTAGACTGATGAGCTATCTCCTCAGCCCCAGAAGGATTTTTAAAAAGCAGAAGTTGCGATGAGAGAAAGGCTGAGTTTGCTTCTTTGGAGACCTTTGTATTTTAGGGTAGTGAGAACACATTTTTTCCACTCACCTAACATGAAGTAAATGTCAATTTAGTAATAAACTTGTCCATCCTCAGTCAGAGTCAAGGTGTTTTAATAGCTTTCTCAAGAACACAGTAATACAAGGTAAATTTAGTCCTAGTAATATTGAGTATGTATATGTATATATTTATAAGTACTTAAAAATCTATCCTCCCTTTGCTAACAATTGCCATTGCTAGTTTTCATTCTTACTCAAAGCTTCAAAGGTTTATTTAAACTCCAGCCATGTCAGTATGCACAGCAGATTTTCAAATACTGCCTTAACTTTGAATGGGCACTAGTATTTTTAGAAACTGAATTGAAAAAGTGGGGAGCTGGTGAGATAGCTCAGCCGACTAAAACACTTGCTTAGGTAAGCTTAGGTAAGGACAGGGAATGCTGTTCCATCCCTGTCACTACATGCCACATCAGCCCCAGCCCCCAGAGTGGACTAAGCTAGGCAGAGTCCAGGCATGGTGGCACACATCTGTAATCCCAGCGCTGGGGAGGCTGAAAGCAGGAAGATCAAGAGTCCGAACTGTGTAGTGAGACCCTGTAACAACCAAAAGCAGAAAGAGAAAGAGAAAAAGAAAGAAAGAAAGAAAGAAAGAAAGAAAGAAGGAAGGAAGGAAGGAAGGAAGGAAGGAAGGAAGAAAGAAAGAAAGAAAGAAAGAAAGAAAGAAAGAAAGAAAGAAAGAAAGAAAGAACGAAAGAAAGGAATCTCTGAGCATTCTGAGAAACAGAGCACCTGATCCACGAGCCAGATTATCATTATTATAGTATGTAAATGGGCAGAATTGTTGCTACTTTTTTCTACTATGTTTTTGAAGAATACACGTCATCAAATGTTAAGTGTCTAATTTGCAAAGCATTTCTGTCCCCCCGGAAAATAAAGCCAAATGTGCTCTTCGTGTACATGACGATGGCATAGTTCACTGCCCAGGAGCAGTCCAAATTTCCAACCAGTCCTGAACTTGACAAGAGAATGCAGGTGCAGACGCAAACCTAGGTCAAAGCAAAGCCAACCCAAGGGTATGCACACCGCAGCAAGCCTTTCCTTATTTGCCTTAAATTGTTTTCTCACTTTGTCAAATCAAGTAATATGTTAATAAGTAAAATCAGACAGTTTGTAACTGTGATAATAGAAGAACATAATGAAGAAATCATATTATATAAAATGTTTCCGTTTCAAAAATGCTTTCGAGTACATAATTTCATGTGCTGCTCACTGTATTATTAAGTGTAAGAGGGGGCATGTTATCTACTTCCTTTATCAAAAGAAATTGATGTTCACAGGATTGATTGACACACCACAGAAAATAGGCACAGACAGGAATAGGTCTCTGATTCCTATATTTGGTCTTTATTAGTAGCCAACATTAACTTCTATTAATTCCAAAATAAATTTGTTTGGTGCCAAATTTCCTGAGATCTTTTGCAGGTGATTTGTCAAAGGAGTGATCTCAGGAAAAATTTCTATATTGGGAAGAGAGCAAGATAAGGCAGAGGAAGAAACCAACCAAAGAAGAGGCTCAAAGGGAAGGCCAGCCTCAGCCTCAGCTCACGGGCTCCAAAGGAGAAAGCTGCTCACCCTGCTTTCTCCCAGCAATCAGTTCCTAGCCACAGACAATGCCATGGGACCCTCTCTGGCTAGCAGGGGGCTGGCTGCTCAAGACAGCAAAGGAGAAAGTGTGCTACTTCACAGGAGAGCAGCAGGTGTGGACAGGTACACCCGCGTACTAAAGGAACAGCAACACAATCTGTTATTCCTGTAATTCCCTTTGGAGACAAGTTTGCCTTTCTATTTTGCTGTAATTTCAAATATGCCAAATTACAAGAGATAAACTCATGAAGTTCCATGTATAAATACTTAGCATCAGTAATAACCATGGCCAAACATTT
This sequence comes from Myocastor coypus, assembly GCA_004027025.1. Classification (NCBI taxonomy): domain Eukaryota; kingdom Metazoa; phylum Chordata; class Mammalia; order Rodentia; family Myocastoridae; genus Myocastor; species Myocastor coypus. The sequence goes on along the minus strand of PVJA010012462.1, from coordinate 44,335 downwards.
TATTTGTGAGTGCTGAATTCTTCAATACAGTGCATGTGACTCAGAAACTGGCACAGTTGTACAAAGATATGGATTCAAACTATTGTGTAAGGAAAAAAAGTAGTGTACCAGCTGGAGGCTTGGCTTTATGACATATGTTCAAATCTCTGCAAAGTTAAGGGACACCTGACCTCATGTTTCTTGTGACTCTTCAGTGCCTAAGCACGTGATAATTTTCTGCCAAACGGAGCTTTGGTTCCATGTCTTATATCCACATTCTCATTCATCTGCTTCTCACTAGCCATTTGCAACTCTTGGACCAAGGACAGACTTCAAGTGGCATCCTTATACTGTAACAAAGAGATGGGCAGAAGAATGGGGTCTCATGAGCAGAGGGTCTCAGCAGCTTCCATTGCTCATGCTTGATGGCATGGAAGCCAGGCTCCAGGTCCCCTTTTCTTGTTTTTTATTTCACCTTATCCATCTTCTGGCCCATGCTGTGTTCGCCACCCACTGACCTGCTTTCTTAAGCCTCCACACCCGCACACCTGACTCCTGGCCTTTCAACCTTCTGCTGCTCTGCCTAGGCTCTGACTCACCGTATTTTGGTGAGAATTATCCCATGCACAAAATGCAACCCCCAAAGATCTACTTTTAGAAATCTATTGCAGCCTGCATTATTTCCTGTCTGTACTTTCTCCTTCTCCTTTATCCATTTATCACTTTCCCCTCCTCAGACCCAATTTAGTTTGTCTCCCTCTCCCTCTGTTGATCATCGTCTTCCCATTTGAAAAAGGTCTATCTTCCCATCTCCTATTACCCACCTTTTAATTTGGTCTTTAAAAAATTTATATTTTGAGGATTTCATACTTTTGATATGCAAGCTTTTATGTCTGATTTATTTCACTTAATATCATCCCAACATATATCTATTTTTATACAAATGATCCACATTCAGGGTTGGAGATATAGCGCAGTAGAGTAAGCACTTGCCTGGCTAGCACAAGGGCCTGAGTTCAATCTCTGGTTCTGGAAAAAAAAAAAAAAAACATGTTATTCTTTATATGGCAGAGTAATATTTCATTGTGTATAAAAACACATTTTCTGCATCCATTCATCTAATGGCAGACATATAGGTCACTTCCTAGACTTAGCTATTATGAGTTGGGCTGCTATATACATGGTATTATGTACCATGATAGTATATTGTCATTAATTAGATTCAGAAGATACATAAAAGAGGAATAGTTAGGTCAATTGTATTTCTAAATTTAAATTCTGGAAGAGGCTCCATACTGATTTCCATGGTGCTTATGCTGGATTGTATTCCCACCAATAACTTAGAAAGTATCCTTGTTCCTTGTGTCTTTGCCAGTATTTTCTATCTGATTTATTGTTGATAAGCTTTTTTTTTCTGGAGTGATATGGAATCTTAGTGTTATTTCAATTTGTATTTCTCTACTGAACAGGGAAGTTGAACATTTTTCACATATTTATTGGCCGTTTGCACTTTTGAGAAATTTCTATTTATGTTGCCAATTTTTTTCTATTGGATGTTTTTCTAGGCAAAATGATTTGCCTCCTGTCAATAATCTATATGTTTAGAACTCTATAGTACAATTGCTTAGTGGGATTTTAAAAGTATTTTCACTAAGTAAAGATTTAGAAGAGTGCCCAGTATATTTTTGGTAAATGAACAATTGAGCGCAACTCTGTTTTGATTTCCATGACATTTGCTACATAACTGGTCTACACCACATTTTCTCACGTCTATTTGGTCCCATGACTACCCTGATTGTTGTTGTATATGGGTTTCCCATTCTGATGGAAAAGTTCTAGAACAAGCAGCTTATTTTTGACATGATATCACATGGCCAGGTGGCAGAGATCATAAACATATTGAACAGCTGAGAGAAAGGAAAATGAGCAATGGGAGGAATTGGAGTTTAAAACCAATGTGGAGCTTGGGGATCTTGCAGAACATGAAGTGTGGAGCTACTTTGCTTGAAGGAGACTGCTTTAGGATGGCTCAAGGGAGACATTAGCTTTCCAGCACTCAGCTTACTGTGCACAGCATAACAGGACTGGTGATAAGAAAAAGCCCACAGATGGAGATGCAGGTTCTGGTGCTGGAAGGCAGGCATGCATGGAAGCCCAGGGGTCGAAGTGCTATGGGGTGCACAAGAGCGCGGCAACTTCATGTTCATAGATTGTCCTTGTTTTTTAATCAAGATCTACTTGTTTTTTCCACCTATGATTTCAAGATAATAATAACATATAGCACTAATTAATCCTACAGAATGAAGGAATAGACTGATAAGTGTATGGCATGATGAATGTCTCTATGAAATGAAAGACAAACTAATTCCACCCACATTTGCGGGCCTATAGAGTGAACATAGACCATACAGTGTCCTGGAATGTGATGTACTCTGCCTGACTGACAGAGTGGCAGACTCTCAGGATAAGTGCTTTATAGCACACAGGTACCATGGAAATGCCACTTGCTACAAGGAGTAAATCTACTGTCCAATTATGGCTTGACATTAAAACCTTGAAAGCAAATCATGAAAAGTAACTTAACTCATTCCAAGATGCATCTATTCCAATTTTGATTAAAATTCTGGTATTTTATGTGGATTGGTTGTTTTATGTGGTTACTTATCTTATGTGGATTATAATCTATAAATCTCATTTACACTTATATTTCTAAATGTTGCTTTCTATAAAACAAATTCATGTCCAGAGGAATATTTTCACAAAAGTTAAATTTGAATGTGTTTTGCTCTACCTAGAAGATAGCCTAGCTTAAAAATTAATTACTTTTTATGAGATTGGACACTGAACAATTTTAGCATTGAGATGGATGTGTATACCTTATAATATCATTTGAATAAAGGAACAGAGAATTTTGAGCCTAATTAAAGTATTTTAAATAATGAGTCTAATGGAACAAATATTTCACATTAAATAAAAAATGTGGTTAGATCCTATAAGATATTTGATATAAATTGATGTATTAACCTATATTTAGAATATCAAGACAAACCAAGTTATCCATGGATCTAGAAAGATATGCAGCAAAAATATGTATAAATTTGGAAAGAACTTACAATTTAATTTTAGTCACATTGCAGTGAATTTTATGTATATTTGTATATCTGTACACACACAGTGTGTGAGGGAGATTGAAACAGAGTATATTAATTTTTGTTTCTTTTTTAAATAATACCAGGAAGGCTGGGCGTGGTGGCTCACGCCTGTAATCCCAGCACTCGGGAGGCTGAGGCAGGAGGATTGGTGCGAGTTCGAGACCAGCCTGGGCTACAAAAGTGAGCTCAAGGCCAGCCTCAACTGCATAGTGAGACCCTGTCTCAAAAAAAATAATAATAATAATAATAAATAATACCAGGAATTGAATTCAGGACCTTGCACTTGCCAGGCAAGCACTTATTCCACCGAGCAATCTCCCTGGCCCAGAGAAACAGAGTACATTAACGTGAAACCATTTACATTTCAGTTCCTTGGAAGCATTAGATTGTTTCTAAGACTAAGCCATGACAACACATACTATGAAAAAGATATGCTTACCAGCAGTACAGGTTTCTACTTTTTTAAGAATATATGATAATTTAAAGTTTTATGTTAAATGGAAAAAATAGAAAAACCCATACAGATCTCCAACCATTTGCAGGGACTGGCTTTTAACAAAGATGCAAAGATCACACATTGTGGGAGAGAATGATCTTATTTATTTATTTATTTATTTATTATCTATGTATTTTTATTTTGGCAGAACCAGGGATTCAACTCTGGCTCTTGTGCTTGCCAGGCGGGTATTTATTCTACTGAAGTATCTCCTCAGCCCCAAGAATAATCTTTTTAAATGAACGATGTTGAGCCAGCTGGTTATCTAGATCAGACAAATGGACCTTTATCTTACATCATACCGTGAAAGCAACTGGAAAACTACATAAAAACTAAATGTCAGAATTAAAACTCTAGGGCTTCTGTAAAACATAAAACAAAATCTTCATGATTTTGGCCTGGAAAATAATTTCTTAGAAAGGATTTCAGTAGCACAAATGATGAAAATAGAAATAGACAATTGAGTTAGCACCCAATTAAAAGATCTGCACAGCTAAAGAAATAAGGGTGTGAAAAGACAAGTCACAAACTGGAAGAAAATATTTGCAAAGCATATATCTGATAAAAGACAATTTTCCAAAACATATAAAGTACTGAAATATTTAATAGCAAGATAATAAGCCAATTTTTAAAATGTGCAAATTCTCTGAATAGATATTTCTCAAAGAGATGTAAATGGCCAACAGATGTGTTATAATGGCCTACCATCACGAAGCTCAGGGAAGTACAAGTCCAAACTAAACTGACACGCCATGTCATAATGGCAAGCATTGCAAAGGTAAATGTTAATCAATGTTGGCAAAAATATGGGTAGACAGAAGATGTCCATTGTTAGAATGCAAATTTTGTTTAGCAATTTTGGAAAGGAAAAGGATGGCTCATCAAAAATCTAAAAATAGAATTATTATTAGTATATACTTGGATATACAATGATCCTCTGAATGTTGGGAAATTGATACATGCACAGATGACATCTTCATCAGTTTTACTTCCCCTTCCTTTCCTACTTTTCCACCTCCCCCTGCACTGATTCCCCTTACCACATAGCCTCTGTTCATGTTTCCTACCTTTCTTTTCTGTTGTGACTTTATTTTCACTTGCACTGGTACTTCAGATCAGTCTCGGAGAAATTAGGTGTCAGAGTTTTGAATCTTGAACAAAATGTATCTTTATGTTTCCTTAGCTGTAAATTAGCTTATCAATAATATTTTTAGTTTTGATTATTAATCTTGAACATAGTCTATTAGTTTCATTTCTAAGAACATGATTCTCATGCTACTGCAGACGTTAAACAGCTAATCTTTTGCTAATTTAATGAGAGTAAACTTTTGCTTGTTGACCTTGCATTTGGTATTGAATTGAATTCACTTTTTTTTTTGTCTTTTTGAGACAGGGTCTTGCTATGCAGTTCAGGCTGGCCTTGAGCTCACTTTTGTAGCCCAGGCTGGTCTCGAACTCGCACCAATCCTCCTGCGTCCGTCTCCCGAGTGCTGGGATTACAGGCATGAGCCACCACGCCCAGCCTGAATTCACTTTTTAAATTATATATTGGTTTTAGGTTTTGCGACTTATCAGTTTGAAAAATATTGTCAAGTACAATAGTGAGTCAAATTTTATACTGTTCATATAATTTATTTTCCTATTAAGCATGATGTCTTTGCTATGTCACACAAGGAAAATGTTATCATAGTGCATAATGTGTTTTCATAATCTGTGGAGAAAAATTACTTAACAATTTCAGTAAAAATACACTATTGCTACATACAATATTCATGTTCTGCAAAATTGGATAGGTGACATAAAATTTTAAAAAATAGCCTAATATGTCACAGTTGCAAATTTATTTTCTACCTTAAGTATTTGATTATAGAAACTGTAACTTTTTGAAGCTAGAAGTACAAAATATCCATATTTTGGTAAAAATATAAATTAATAGTTATTTGGAGAACTTATTGAGCAATTTTTAGTATAGCATAACATATCCACTCTGCCACCCAACTATTTCATTCTTAGGAACATACAATGCATAGTATCTACATGCATATATGAACACACACAATGTATAAAGAAATAGTTATAGATGTTTTATCAAAAACAGTCTTAAGCAGGAAGCAACTCAGATTTCCTTTTTTGGTTCTGGGGATCTTGTGCTTTCCAGGCAGACACTCATGCCACTGAGCTATCTTCCCAGTCCAACAACTCAACTGGAATAGAATATTAAACATCTACAAAAAATGGGACATATTAATGATATGATAACACACAGTAAGATGAAAATATTATGCTGTTTAGAGCCTGAAAAAGGAATGAATACTACATTTTCCCATTCACATGAAGTTTATGACCATTCGAAGATTAATCAGCATGAGAGAAGCCCAAAGAGTAGCTGCAAGGTAACGACCCGAAAGTGGAGTAAATTGAAGACATAAGGTCTGATGTTGAAGTACTCAGTTGGGTTGTTGTACTAAGTAGTGGTATTCTGGTAAATGTTTTAAAACTTCCCCCTGGTCAGGGTGTAAGAGGGGAAGTCCTCCTTTGTATCATTTCCAAACTCGCGTGTTGTAAATATTTGCTATGGTAACCTCAGATTCCCAGATTGGCAATAAAAGTGCAGAGGAGACACGGCCACCAAGTGGTGGCGAGCTGGTGTGGGTCACCTTGATGCATCTGTGGTTGCAAGCGCATGTATGTTCACCTAAATCCGCCAAGCTGCGCATCTCAGAAGTGTGTTTCTGATCGTGCTAACGTTATATCTCAAAAGTACTCTTAAAATTTTATACGAGAAAAAATAGAAAAAAATTCTCTGACGTTTTTGATAATTTCCAATCTCACATTGAAGAGGTCACTAACAGAGACATTTATTTTTCACTAACATAGTTATAAAGCATCCAACTCTGCTACATTATGTGCATTGCATTTGATAGATGAACATATTGACTGGGTGTGGTAATGTGAGCCTGTAATCCCAGTGCATGGGAGGCTAAAAACAGGAGAATCACTACGAGTCCAATCTACATAGTGAGACCCCGTAGACACTGCAGACCCTGTCCTAAATGTATCTTTAAAAAGTAGGTGAACATGGAAGACTGAAGATATTGCTCAGTGACACAACGTCTGCCAGGCAAACGTGAGGTCCTGAGTTCAATTCACTATAATATATCATGTTTTTTATCCCCCATGAACCTAAAGTACAGTTACAGAAATAAGAAATATGCATTCATTAGTTGTGAAACACATACATATATAAAAATTAAGTGTTAAAAGACACAGTCAATAAAAAAGAACAGTGTCCACTGTGCTTTCCTTCCTATCTCTTCCTTTAGCTGAAGTCTTATTCCAAGTTGACCCACTGGAGCAGGTGACAGTTCTCCACCTCTTTGATGCTGATGCTGATTGACATCCTTGTACCTCCATGTACCCACTTTTCATCATTCTATACTTTCAAGGACAGTGTCATGCCAGGTCACACACATGACATGAACTTTCACCTTGCTCACAATCCTTCCTTTCTTCTTTATCTTTTTTTTTTTAAGTGATTTTTTTTAATTTTTAAAGAATATAAAATAATGATAGAAAAATCCCACTAGAAATTATACAAGAGGGCCAGCCAAATAGCTCAGCAGATTAAAGCGTGAAGAACAGGGTCCAGGGGCTTGATCACTGGTCCTGCAGTACCAGCCCAATCCCCAGGGTATACCACAATTGAAGCTGGGTGCGGTGGTGCAGCCTCTTGGGAGGCTGTAAACAGGTGGATCACTTCAGGTCCGATCTAGTAGTGAGAACCTGAACACCCTGCAAACCCTTCCTTAAAATACAAAAAGAAACAGAGAGAGAAAGAGAGAGACAGAGAGAGAGAGAGAGGGAGAGAACAAAACAAAATTAAATTAAATTAAGGATGAAAATTAAATGATGCAAGATTTAACTAAACAAAGTAATAGAAATTCAACCATGGCTGCTGTACTACATGATGCTATCTTCAAATTAGTTATTCAGATTAAAGATATAAACTTGTGAGATTCATTTAAAGAACAAATAATAACAAAGAAGTTATGAGAAATTCCAAAGAAAAATAAAAGCAGTAAAAACAAGTTTTGAGCATTAACTGCTCATTTCAAAAGACTAGCAGAAACCAGCTACACAATTATCTAAACTGTTCTGTTTATATCTAAATATATTTCTCCCTTCTTGCATTTGCCCTTTTCCATGCCTCAATTTTTCCTTCCTATTGAACAATTTCTTTCCCTTTCACAGTATCTGTTCTACGTTTTAGATTTTCATTTCTTTTTCAGGTTCTTGCACTAGGGAGAAAATACAATGTTTGCACATGTGGATTTAATTTGTTTCACTTACCAATATAGTCTCTAGCTGATTCCATTTATCTACAAAAACTTTGAGTTTATCTTTGTATCGCTGTACTCCATCATGTAAAAATACCATACAATTTTTATCCATTCCTCAGCTGATGAGCATTTGGGTTGTTTCCAAGATTTCACTATGACAAATTATGCTGCTATAAACATGGGCGTACATATATCGCACTGGTGTGATGATTTCAGTTCTTTTGGGAAAAATACCCCGAAGGAGAATAGCTGAGTTGAATGGGACCTATAATCCTAGCTTCTTGAGGATCTCTATATTGATTTCCATAATGGTTGTACCAATAAATATATGGCAAAACATTTAACAACACTGGTTGTTCAAGAGATGCAAATTAAAATGCTACTGAGGTATCATGTTATGCCAGAAAGAATGACTGTCAGCAAGAAGTCAACCCATAACAAATGTTGGAGAGGCTGTGGGGGAAAAGGAACCCTTCTCCACTGCTGGTAGGCATCACAATCCCTTCATGCTGTCATATACTTCAGACCCTGTCACCCTCGGAAATCATTTCAATATCCATGAGGAAGAAAATTGCTACTGTTTGACTATGTTTCCCTAAGATTCATGTTTAAGAGCCTGGTTCTCAGCATGGTCATATTGAGAAGTGATGGGATCTATTATGAGGCAGGACCTCGCTGGGTGCAACTGAGTGGCAGGGCTGGCCCCTTGGAGAGGACTGAGGCAGTTCCAATGGGACCTTGAGTTATTTCTCGTGGGACCTCAAGCTACTTCTCAGGAGGCACTTGTTTTGAATAGGAAAAACTTGGCCTCTAGCCTGATTCTGACTTCCTGGCCTGCGTGTCATCTCTTTCACAGATGGTCCCAAGCGATGCCGTTTTCTAGATACAACACAAGTGTCATCTCAGACCTCAAAACTATACCAAATAAACCTCATTTCTTTTTTGAAGTTTCTAGCTTCAGGTAGTTTGCTCATGGTCCATGAAAGTGGACTAGTCTATAGGTGCACCTAAGAATTCACTTAATTCTGATGTCTTTCACTTCTGCTCTGCTTTGGTGATCGCTATAGTTTAACAGTATTCTGCAGCATTGCTTGTGGATACTTCTATAGCTCTGAATGGTAATGGTCCATTTTATCTAAAAGTTCTATTTTATTTAAGTTCAGTATACTTCTTTGTTAACACCTACAAAAAGTTACCCGAGGACTTTACAACGTCTCTTTGTTCCTCTCCCAAAGTTCTATTACTCCCCCTTCTCCTCCCGCCTGTCCTATTCCATGGTTGATTGCTTAAACTTCCAAATTATCTACTACTGGACATGTATTTATGGCTTGATAAATATTAGCTGGAGTAGTGAGAGTCTTCAGCGCTTATGCTGACTCTGCTAACATAGCAGCCACACCCAGCTTAATTAATTATGAGTGAAAACTAATTTCTATTTAACACATTGTCATGTAGTCGATAAAGATACTCTTGCAGTGAAATTACATATTCATATGCTATGTGTCTGACTAATAACAATTTTACACTCTGTATTATTCATTAAAACTGGTAGCTTTTATGTAAGCTCGGTGTATGCAGGTGAAAAAAAATCTCTTTACATTCTTCAAACTAAAAATGCTTGCATTAATTTTCACCCAACAAGATCCAAAGAGTTCCCCCAAAGAAGAGTTGTGCCCTCAGCTTGCTTTCCTGAGTATGCTCTTGACCCTCACCATGGAGGAAAAAATCACAGGGTAGGACAGCAAGAGGCTTGGAAAGGTTTGTCAGGGAGAGTTAGAAAGTGAAAGAGAATAGGAAAATGAGTATGGCTTTAGCGACTCTCTTGTCAGTGATTTTAGCAGTAACATGTAAACCTTTTCAGTCCTCTCCCTATGAGGACGCAGAGTCTGAAGTTGCAGTTCTCAATTTATTCTCAGTAATTTGCATATAATTAATTATCTTATGTTATAAAGTAATCATATCATTTTAAAATATATTGTTATATTATTAAATAATATGCACTGTATGCATTTTCTCCAATTCCTGGCTTAGCACATAGAGCTATATGAAATTTCTTTATTTATAAGAGGAAAATTAATGTTTATAATCTTAGAAGTACTTAAAAATCAAATCCATTTTATTTGGAATATTTTCAACTTGCTTCAACAACCAAGTTATAAAAATTCTACTTTATTAAAAAACTGAGAAAAATATTTCCTAGTAAAAACATATTGGACTATAATAACAAGAAAGAAAACAACTGTACTGGCACAACTGGTGAAATTTTACTTGGTGTCCAGGAACAGGCATTTCACACTGCAGGGCTACGGCTGGCCTTCCCTAAAGCTTTGGTAATGCAGAGCTAACAGAGCTCCACATTGCTTGTATGGGGGGTGCCCAAGAGGAGCAATCACAGACAACGTTGTGCAATTCATCTATTTTGCATGTAGTTTTTGGCTGCTGTAGGTTTATTATAATAATCAATGAAATGAATTGAAGTATTATTTTGTGTGTGTGTCTGGAAATATTGAAGAATACAACAGCATCTCCAATTGTTTCATTTCTCTTTGGCTCGTCTTATCCCCTCTGCTTCCTTTCTTCTCTTTTCCATGCTTTCTCCCCCCACCCCCGTTTCCTCCTATCATTTTCTGAGAAAGAGAAGGTATAAGAATAAAATAACAAATCTGGAAAATTCATATTCCTAGATTTTCTAAAGATAAAGCCAAACTTCTATGTTTACATTACCAATGAAAGCACTCAGTAATATTTCAGAGATCTTCAATAAAATTCTCCTTCCTAACACTCTGGTTAGAAAAAAATAAATTTTTTTTTCACTCAGGGTTAGATTCAGTTGGATAACTTTTGAAACAATACAGAGTGTATTTTGCATCTGATGTAGTCAAGATTTGACAATAAATATGAGATTATTTTCATTCGTGTGTTAGAATGGAACGAGACGGAAGCATTGCATTAATCTGCTATGTTTTGTCAATGGATCTAACTGCTTTGGCACAAGGAATTGATGCTGAAGTTATTTAGGCCTAACTAATGAGCTGGTGGCATAAGTAAGTGCATTCACACACCAAGATACCACTGCATGTTGATATGAATGTGTAAAGAAAAACATTAAAATGATGAATTAATTTAGTAGACAAGAAATTCACTTATGAGCACTTTCAGTAGGTGTATCTCTATAAAAGTCTCTACTTGTGTCACATAGTTGTTTCAACAAAGAAGTAACTTTCTAACAACAAATGAACTTTCAAACAGTAATGGTCAATTCAAATCAAAGTAATTGCAAAATTTATTTCACAGATTCAAGATAGGTTCATTCTTGTATCCCCAGTTAATCAAAATAAAAAATTATTCTACTTTTTAAAATTGCATCCCATAATTGATAGGTTAAATTGCAAAAAGAAGTTTGCCTAGCACTATTTTACTTTGCTTTAAAGTTTAGTTTACTGTACTGTGTTAGTCTGTATTGTTCAGTAGGAAAGGTCTACTATCCAGACTTCATAAAATGATATCCAGACTTGCCTGCAACTGGTAGGAAATGGTACCTAATGCAATTTTTATAAGTATTTGAGTGAAAGACAGAGATGAATAACAGTTTAAAACAATGGAGAAAAAAATCATTGATTATTTTTAAAGTTAAAAAAAATAGGTTTTAAACATAATAACTAGTTCCTGCAAAGGTTAGTGAACTATTTGTTATTTCTTATCCTGTCTGATTCCCTTCAGGCCTCTTAGTCTTTAAGTCCAATGTAACTTCAAGGAGGTTAAGTTCCATTTTTCATGGTGTGTACTCATTCTCATGTCCTCTCTTATTGCCTACCAGCTTTGATTTCCAAATATTGTTCATTTGTATATTCGTCTATAAGCAATTGTTAATAAAAAAAGAATCCTGAATTTGTGCTACACGTCTGAGTTCTGATTGCTTTCAAATCCCATCATCCTCTTCTTTTGGGTCATCTGAGCATGCTGATTAAAAAGCTCATACACTTCCCCTCTTTGGAAGTAGTGAAAAATACAAGCCTTCCAGACCCCAGGCCAGGCTTTGAGGCTTTGCCCGGTCCCAAACCCTAGCCACTAGGAAGGCTCAACTCTATCATCCGTTTCTAACCTTACCAAACCTGCTTGCGCTTGCCTCTTTCTTTCCAGCTTAGCTTGCTACCCAACATGGTAATGGAAGAGCCCTACAAAGTAAGATAACATCTGCCTTTCTCCGGGTGTCCAGTGATGGCATTACATGGATTATCTCAGCCAGCCTCACAGCAGGACTCACCTTACCCCCACGATGATGCCTTGTGGGCATATGTACTTTGAATGGTGTGGCAGCTCTCTGGCTGGACTCATCCTTGGAGATTATTTTGGCCCAAAAGTTAGGACAAGTGGGCTGATTCAAATTAGTAACAGAGATAAATTTAAGACCAAAATAACTAATGAAATATATTTTCCAGCCCCATTGAGTATTAACTACTTGCATTCTTCTTCCATTTTGCTTTCTTCTCCCAGATCTGATTTTCTAGAACTTCTTAATACATTGTCCACTATGGGGAACGACAAGATAATATTCTCATATGTAGTCACTAACACTCCATACAGCACTTTCTCCATTACTTGGTCACGTTTCCACTTCTTTAGCTGATGTGAAATGACTTTACAGGTACCTTTACTCACTTGTCTATTCCACTTGCCATATCTACAGGCTTAAATCTTAATTGTTCCCTTGGTTTGCTTTCAATACTAATTCTAAATATTCATGATGTCCTCTTATAACACCCTGACCAAAATATTTCCTATTAATACATTCTTTGCTCCCCAAGAAAAATGCTAAGGCTTATATTTTCATTCTACGGATTGTTGTATTTCCCTAAGTGTCTCTTCATTTATCAATCTCATACTTTTATTCCTGTTTTACTTATACATTATGTAGGTTTTCATCATTACAAAATAGCGTTGAAATTATCAACTTATAAATTTTTAATAATAGAACAATGGATGCTGAGTTACAGTGAGAGAGGATCAAGAAATTCTAAAGTGCTATTAAGCAGCACGGTGACTACATATGACAATAATGTAATGTAAGGAGATTTCAGAAAGCTAGAAGAAAGGATTTTCAATGTATCAACACAAACAAATGATATGCCTCTAGGGAGACACATGATTTAAGCACCACACAACGTATGTATATAATGAACCTTCACATTTAACTCATCATGCATAATTTCTATGTGTTTATGTCAGTTAAAATAAATTTACCTTTTAAAATGGGGAAAAAGAAGGGCCGGCTAGGGCACTAACATGCCCGCTTAGGCAGACCACTGGGGCTGCAGTTTGTTTCCCGGGATGCTGTGCTGGCTCCGCCCCTGGTGCACGCTGAGACAGTGATTGAGACTGCACATGGTGGCTCACGCCTGGAATCCTAGCACTTGTGGGGCGAAAAGCAGAATCACTATGAGTTTGATCTACATAGTGAGACCCTGTGGACCCTATACTAAATACATTAAAATAAAATAAAATAAATGAAATGAAATGAAATAAAGTGGAACAAAAGAGAAAAGTGTTATCAGCTGACAGTTTTGGAAGTTCTTGTCCAGAAAGAATTCAAGTCCTTGCATTTGGGCTGTGATAAACAACACAGTAAGGTGGAGCAGGTAGGGGAGCAAAATTGTTTAGTGGCTAGCTAGAAAGGAAGGGAAAGATCCAGGTGCCACTGTCCCTTCAAGAGTGAGCCTTCAGTGACTGGAAGACATCCTCCTAGGCTCTGCTTCCTAAAGTTTCCATCACTCAAAGGACCAACATTTAACACACGTGTCTTAATTACTCTTCTCTCGCTGCTGGGACAAATACCTGACACCCAAAATGAAAGAAATTAAAAGTTTATTTAGCTCACAGTTACTGGAAGTTTCAGTTGATATTTGGCAGGGCCAAGGCTGAGTGGAACAGGGCAAAGAGCATCCAGTTCATGGTGGTGGAACAGCAACAATGGCAACAGAGGCAACCAACCAACTAGGCATCTCTGTCTCTCTTATATTACATTCAAGTTCTCTGCCTCAGGATATCCACCTCAGACCACACCCATAACCCCAGCAGTACAAGATGCATAATTCCAGCAGTACTAAGACACATAATCCCAGTGCATCATGAGTTAGTCTCAAACTCTAGAAGTCCCTGCCTCATGGCTACATGATGCTTTGTGGTAAGAACTAGGCACAAACCATAACATCAAGGAACTTTGTAGGTCATTTCAGATTCCAAATTCAGTAATTTAGATTCTCTATATCTTGAGGTTTAAATACACAGTTACTGTTTTACTGAGCATATTTATATTCACGTTCTCTGGTATAATTGAGTGTGAACACATTTAATTGTTCCAACCACTCACCAGATTGACCAATCAACTGCAGTTAAATCATCATTAATTTAACCATCAGTTAAATTAATGATCCAAGCATATTAATCTAATCAATCTAATCCTTTACTCTCATGTCATTTTATCACATGGACATTAGCATATTTTGTTTATCATACTTGGCAGCTTCTTTATTTGCAGTTTAGGAAGTATAGGTTTTGCCCCTGGGCTTGTCACGCAATATCTGACAATGTATGTGGTTATGTCTTACATCTTAGTTACTTTTTACTTGTTGCTGGGACAAATACCCAACACTTCAAATGAAGAAACGAAAGGTTTATTTAGCTCACAGTTACTGGAGGTTTCAGTCCATATTCGGCTGGCCCAAGGCTGAGTGGAACAGGGCAGAGAGCATCCAGTTCATGGTGGTGGGACAGCAACAATCACAACAGAGGGAACTGATCAACCAGGGCCGCAGAGAGCCATAGAGGGAGGCTGTCTGTCTGTCTGTCTGTCTGTCTGTCTGTCTTTATGTTACATCAGGCTTTCTGTCTCAGCCTGTCCGCCTCAGGCCTCACCTATAATCCCAGAAGTACTCAGACCCATAATCCCATCAGTACTAAAACACATAATTCCAGTGGATCATGAGTCAAGTCTCAAACTTTAGAAGTCCCTGCCCCATGATGGCATGAGGCTTTGGGGAGACAACTAGACACAAACCATAACATCCGGTCACGCCTTTGTCCTTTCCCTTCGCTCACCCCTGTGCTCTCCCACTGCCCGCCGCTCCTGGCTTGGGCTCTTCTGCCCACTCAGGCCTGTGTGCACATCTGCTTCTCTGTCTTCACAGATTTCCCGTGCCATGGTGTCTTTTTCCCTCTGCATTCATGTATCCTATGTGTGGACCTTCTTGTTTGATTAGGCCTTAAGCTCTGTTCTTTTTCTTCCTAATCTCAGATCATGCCCTTCCTCATTAACCTTGGCTCTGTAGAAGGCAGGAAATGGTGTGTATTCCTGGTGGCATCATACTCCATCAAAGAATACTTATTATCCAAGCTTCTCAATTGTCACACATTCTTCTTGTTAAGTTCTCTAACTTTTCTGTTGTTCTCCAATTCTTATTTCACATACTTAGGCTGAATCTGCTTTACCTCTGTGTCTAGGAGGACATATGACTCACGTGAAACTCCTTTGGGGCTACTGATATGTAAATAAAGTACTTTTAAAAAAATATTAGAAGAAAAAGAATTTCTGTTTGACTGGGTATGAGAACAAATGCAAGCTTGGAGATACTTGGTTATCATATATCACCTTGTAAGTGAGTGCATCTTTGTCTGATCTCATACTGAGAAAGGAGAACTTGACCTGGATAGGAGATTTGTAAATCATTATCAGATGTGCTTCAGTGTAAGCCAAAGGCATAAGTGAACCCACTGAGGGACTCTATAGAGCGAGGAAAACTGCCAAATGGAACTTGGGGGAAACCCAATATTTCATGGCTGAGTTAAGGAAGAAAAACTACAGGAAACAAGTAGGATGACCAAAATAAATAGAAGGAAAATTGGGAACCATAAATGGAAAAGAGCAGAGAATATTTCAAGAAATAGGACAAAACAGCAAAGATGAAATTTACTAAGCAGCCAGATGCACGAACGCTAAACACTAAGTAGTCTTTGGTGATCTTGAAAAGTTCTAGTGAAGCAAAGTGAGAAGAGACCAAGCAATGAAGAAATGGAGACAGCAGCCACATCTAGTCATGGGGAGGAACTCAGATGTGAAGGGAACAAATAGCTTAAACCAGCAAAAGCTCAAATAAAGCTAGTCTTATTGTATATTTCTTCTTTTTTATCAGTAATCTCACAGTTTCAAGTCTCACATTTATGTTTAGTCCATTTTGAGTATATCTTTAACTGGTAAGAGATAGGACTAGTTTCATTTTCTGCATGTGGATTTCCAGCACCATTTATTGAAAACATTTTTTCCCAATGTATGCTCTTAATACCTTTGTGAAAAATCAGTTGGCTGAAATATATGCTTGAAGATATTAGGACAGGCAAGATAATTTTTTTTGTAAAGGACATCAAAAGCACAAGACAAAATTGCAGAGACAAATAGTATTATCTTAAGTATAAAAGCTTTTGTACAGCAAAGGAAATAACAAGAGTGAAGAAACAATTTAGTGAATGAGACAAAATATTTTCAACTGATATAACTAGAATAAAATTGATATTCAGAAGCAATTTTAAAAATTCAATGATGAAAATCAGACAGACTTTGCAATAAACAACAAATCTAAATAAACATTTATGAAATGATGACATATTAAAAATCCAACAGGGACATGCAAAAATGCTCAACATCATTAATAATCTGGATAATGTCAGTCAAACCACAACATGCTATCACTTCACCCTAGTAATAATGGCTATGATCAAAAAAGACTAAAGTTGATGATGCAGAGAGAAGATAACCTCGGCACATTTTTGGTTGGTATATAAATCACCAAAGAAATTAAAAATAGATCTGCCATTTAACCCATCAATCTTATTAGTGGGTTATCTTGAAGAGAAATGAGGTCAATATAATGAAGACAGATGCCTGCACTCCCATTTTAGTGGTAGTACTATTTACAATAGACAAAAAGTAGAAATAACTAAACATCCATTTACTTAGCTTGAATAAAGTTTATTTGTTCATCAGTACGTAAGTAAAATGTGCAAAATGTACCCAAGTGGCTACTATTTACACAGAGAAAGAAGAATTTTTTTTTCATTTGTAGCAACATAGGTAGAGTAGTACATTGTATCAAGTGAAATATTCCAAGCACAAAAGCTAAGTATGTTATGACCTCACAAATTAGTTAAATGTGAAATAACTGAGCATGTAGTGGGGGTTACTAGAGACTACGAAGAGTGGGAAGAGTGTAAAAGCCCTGAGTGGTGTGTGCTACGGACAGTTATACAGGAGCAAGAAGTTCTGGTATGCTATAGCCATAGCGTGACTCTTTCTTTCTTTTTTTCTTTCTTTCTTTCTTTCTTTCTTTCTTTCTTTCCTGCCTTCCTTCTGTATTTGGCACAGGGTCTTACTATGAAGCTTGGACTCTTAGTGATCCTCCTGTTTTCAGCCTCCACAGCACTGCATTATAGGGGTGTGCCACCACACCCAGTCATGGTAGTCCTCTCAGCATGCCTGGGGGCTTGGCTAGCATTGCATGGGGTGCAGGGATTGAACCCCAGTCCCTGAGATGAGTTTGCTGAGTTATCTTGCCAGCCCTAAAGTGACTATTTCTAACAGTAATGTTCTGCACATCTTTAAAAGCCAGGAAAAATTATGAAAATTTTCACTACACAGAAATGGTGTTTTTGAGGGAGTATGTTCAGCCTCTGTTAAATATTTCTCGATGTGCACTGATATATCATATCCTATCCAAGTTGCTACAGTTTTTTTTTTTTTTTTTTTTTTCAGAATAGAGATCGAACTCAAGACCTTGCACTTGCCAGGCAGGCACATGTGCCCCTGAGCTATCTCCCAGGCCCCCTAAGTTGTTACATTTTTAATTTGTGTGTATAAGTTAAAAACACATTTTAAACTGGTATTTTTGAGGCTAAAGAGATATTGATTGATGGAAAAGGTGCCAGTAAAAAAAAAATAATAATAACAGGTTACAGAGATAGGAATATTACAGAAATAGGAATAAAACACTTTAGTTTATTTCCAGTGACATCAAAGGCCTTAGTTCAAGTCGATTTAACACTCAGCTTTTAGTACATGTCCACTGCTCTAATTTAATGACATATTCCTGCTGCCCATATGTAAAGGCTTGGTCTGTAGTTTAGCTGCTCTTGGGAAGCAGCGAACTGGCGAGAGGTTTTTCAGACTCAGGCCTGTGCTTCTGAATGGAGAACAGGCCACACCCATTTATTGCTCTCTGTCTCTCTCTCTGTCTCTCTCTGTCTCTCTCTCTCTCTCTCTCTCACCCCGCCCCACACAAGGAGATGGTTATTCTCTTGCAAACACTCCCACTCGGATATACCGTGTGGTCACAGGCCCATGTTTAGTCTTGAAAACTACAAATCAGAAGTGCCAGTCCCAGTCATCTTGTACCTGCCAGAGTGGACACTAAGCAAGGGAAGAGCGAGGCGCAACCTTCCACAGGACACTGGCCATCCCTACGATAATGGTGTTTATTTCCCACTTAGAGCTTATTTTTAAGGAAACAATGGATTTGCAGTTGCTTAAAATTTACCAGTATATTTAATACAGAACCTAGTTAAGAAATGCTTTGTGTTCTCATCAGATAATAAAAATTAAGTGAATAAATGAAAAATTTAAAAAGGCAAAGCTACCAGACCCTTCAAGTTTTGTACCATTACTTTGTAGTAATAAACTAACCCATTTTTGATAACTGTAACAGGAAATTTTTCTTCTTTATCCCTTCCTAGGTGAGCTGAAAGTCTTGTAGTTTTATTTATTATGTAGTTCAAACTAAAGAAACAATTTTTAAGACATGACATTCAGCAAGTTCAAGGAAAGAAAACTAGTGAGCCATCAGCTAACTCTACAGCTTTTTCTGTGCTGGACAAACACTTTCCACCTTGACCAAACCTGGGCCAAAATAATGAAGGATGTCTTGTAAGCCATACTGCTAAGGGACAGCATATAAGGTGAGTCTTGTAAGAAAGATGATGAATATTTGATAACAAGATTCACTTTGGCAGAAGCCAGGATTTTTTCCTTGGTTCCAAGTTCTATCTGCAAACCTTCTCTTCATGAAGTCAGTTCACTGCATTAAAGTTCTCTTCCTTTTCTTACATGGTCTCAAGTATATTAACCAAACAAAAAATGAACCTGGGCTGAAGACATGCAAGAGTCATTTCTATTGTTCAAAGAAGTTTTGGGTTGAAATTGTCTTCAATTTTTCAAATAATAGGGAAAAAGCTAAGTGAAGTATGTCAGGCAGACTGAGGAAAACATAATTTAGTTTCATCCCCTGTATACTCAGCCAGTTTCCTCTGCAATTTTGCTTTAAACTCCAGAGAGCGCATTCAAGAGAAGCGAAGCGTGCTGGCAGCTACCAGTGCTGCTTCCTAGATAACCTGAGCTAAATTTCTCTGCTGTTTGCTCCCCATGATGCCAGACAAGTTACTCTTCATTTCTATATCTGAATATGAACCAAACAACGACTTATAAGCAATTAATGAAACTATGTAAGTCTAAAAAATGTGAAGTACTTAGAACAATATCAAGCTTGATAAGTCCTCATTATTGTCATTGTGCACATGTAGCCTAACCTGGGTTATGATATTCTACACATAGCAGACACTGGAAATATTTATATATCAAGTAGAAGAAAAGCTTCATGATTCATTTGTGGTCACTAGAAACCATACTTGTAAGTGAAATAAACCAAACTCATATGTGAGCATCATATTGTCTCCCTAGTATAAGAAACCAAAAAAAGTAAATGAAATCCAAAAGGTGCAATAGATATAGTGAAAGGGAAAGAAATTGTTCAAAAGGAAAGAACCACTAAGGGAAAAGGAGAAATGAAGGATGGAAAAAAGATATACATATATGTATAAAATAGCAAATATAACTGTATTACTGATTTCTACTAGTTCTTTGAAAGGAACAGTTGGTGCTTACGTTGTTTGATCAATTTTGCATGACTATATCTTGCAATCTGCACAACTGCTTTGAAGATAACAATATATAGTATAATAGTCACTGTTCATTCCCTATCATCTTATTTTGAAATTCTGTATTATTTCTTAATTTTTTCCTCTTTCAAAATAGAAAAAATTCATGAATTAATGTAAATAGAAATGCACATATATGTATATTGCCCTTATATAGAGATTGATATTTATACAGATACTTATACAAATATAATGATTTTATCTTTTTACAGTAACATTAAGGCACACACATTTAAAATGCAAAGATGGGCAATGGGTTAAATTTTTAAAGCTGTACATCTATTAATTTTTGAAAGATGTCAAAATTTTAAAGAAAAATACCAGTGAGAAGACATAGAACTATTTCTGTATAATGGAAGACAAAAGACAAGGGGAATGAATGGCATTTATTCCTCTACCCTGTCACTTTTGTTTTACATCAGCTGCTTGAGTGTGACACTGAAACATGTGACTGGTTTCATTAAAGTCTTAAAATGAAATTTAAAAAGTGACTCTAGTATAGTAAATGTATTTCAGATTCAACTAACTAAGAAAGGACGATAGAGAACAAGAATCATCATATTATAATCTAGAAAACAATTTTCCTTTGTTGTCCTAAAGTCCAGATCCAAGATGACACAGGGAACTAAGAAATAGCTTTGTGGACTGACAACTGTCTGAATTCAATGCACATTTCTATTGTTTAGGAAAGGCAGCAGCGATGGTGAACTATGACATCTCCAAAGACAGTGAGCAAGGTAGCTAGCAGGAAACTGTATTCGGACTCTAAGGTGAATGTTTCCTCGGACAACGGCTGCTCTCTTTGGCCAAGTTTGTGTTTATGGAGCTTTTTAGGAAAAGGAAAAAAGTACTTACCAAACGTGGAAAATTACATTTGTTAACTTGAGCATATATATGTTACTCACTGAATTTCAGAAGACTGAATTTCTTTTTTCATGAAAACTCAGTTGATTTCTAAACAAACCAGCAAATGTCATAGTGATTAGCCATTTATCTACTAGGTATTCAAATATATATTGACATAATTGATATAATTGACATCAAATATATATTTATCATCATATTTCCAAACATGGAAAAATAATGTTTACTTTTCACCTTTAAACAAATCTATTGAAGTCCATTTTACATCAAACATTGTCGTATTTTAAAGCATATAATCCAATAAGCTCAACCCATACTCAATCCATTAAATAGCTACATCTATGTAACCATCATGTAGCTATCTCCTATACTCCAGAGTCTCCTGCTGCCTCTTTACAGTTAGTTTTTCTCTCAAGACTAAATTAAATCACTATTTTCACAATTAGCATTAAATATATATCACCTTTGCTTGTTTTTGAACTTTGTAAATTTTGACTCATGCAGAATTGGCCTGTCCGTCCGGTCAACACATCGGTTCTCACCTGGGGAAGGAGGGGGGATTAAGACAAAGACAGGGCAAGAGACACGATAGATGGAGACAAGGCAAGATTCTGGATCAAGTCTCATTTATTGAAGAAGTGAATGGGGTTTAAGTAAGGGTAGCATGGAAAATGGAATCTGCGTCAGCGGTTACCTTGCAACCAGGGGAGGACTTGAGGCACATGATTTACGGGAAATGGGAAACTGAAACTTAGCTCAAAGAGAAACAGAAACTTAACTCAAGCTTATTTCATTCCCAGAATAAGGAATGCTCTTGTTTCAGCATTACAATAGAGAGGTTCTCACAAGGCAGCTCTCCACACAGAATGAGCTCTTCTTCCTAGTTTTTGTCCGTAGAACATAAAGTTTTTGAGATGTTTTTCCAAATGATTGAATATGTCAGAATTTAATTACTTTTAATTACTAAGCATGGTGCTGTTGTGTAAACTATTACCTTTTTTTTGAGACAGGGTCTCACTATGCAGCTCAGGCTGACCTTGAGCTCATTTTTGTAGACCAGGCTGTTCTTGAACTCGCACTGATCCTCCTGCCTCAGCCTCCCAAGTGCTGGAATTACAGGCGTGTGCCACCACGCTCGGGCTCATTTCTTTACCTTCCAGATGAAAAGGCATTTAGTTGTTTTCATAGATAAAGTTTTTTTTTGTTTGTTTTTGATAAAGTTGTTATCAACATTCCATGTTTAGTTTTGGTAGATATAATTCTTCCTTTGTTTATAGGGGTAAAATTTATGAGTTAAAAGGTAGACATACTATACTTTTGAACTATAAAAGGAATCATCATTTTTTGCAAAATAACAATATTTTGTTGAACTACAACAATGCATGCAAATTTGGCTTCATATCTGTCCTACCTTGAAATTACCCATCCTTAATCTTAATCATACAGTGTGTGTGAAGTAGTATCTTCTTATGGCTCTAATTAGCATTTCTTTGTTCTTTAATGATATTCCACATTGTTACAAATGTTTACACACAAATATTTTTCAATTTTTTGGATAGAGCATTAAGTTTCCAGTTAACGTTTATATACAATGTGAAATAGAAAAGAGGGATTGTTTTTGCTTATTTGATTGGTTGGATGTTGGATTGTCTTCAAATTAAAAAATACAGATATCCAGGACTGGAGCATCACTTATTGAAAAAGCTTTCTTCACACTTTGAATTATATTGATACATACTTAAAAAACTAGTTGTGTATATGTGGATCTATTGTGGAATATATTATTCCATTAAGTTGATAATTTTGTTTATTTGTAAGCAGATCCTTCTTTGTCTTGATATCTGCTACTTTATAATATTTCACAATAAGGCACAGTAATTTTTTAAACTGCTATGCATTTTCAAGACTGTTTTGATAATTTTGGCTGCTTTGTATTTTAATAATTCTTATGATCAGCTTTTACATATTTAAGAAAATCCTACTGAGATCTTGCATTGGTTGTCATTGAAACTAATGATACATTCGTATTGCATTAGCGTGTTGTATCTTCAAACCCATGAGTGTTACATAGGTCTCCATTGATTTAGATCCTCAGAAATTTTTCTCAGGAATGTTGGAGATTGTCAACAGAGAGATCTTTGACAGTTTTTGTTGTATATGTTGCTGAAAATAATATGCTTTTAGTGTTATTAAAAATGCAATTGCAAAAAAAAAATGCAATTGCTTTTTCATTTCTGGTTGTTGTTGCCAATATAAAGAACTTAATTTTTTTAGGTTAGCTTTCTAAAATGTTGCTAAAACATTTTCATTACTACTAAATATGTAGGTTTTTGCTAGTCCATTTGGAATTTAAAAATGTAAAGGACAATATTATAGACAGATAAATATAGATCAACTTAATTTTTAAAAATTTTCTTTTTTCTTTTTTTATTGCATTTAGTAAGAAATAACAATGTGCCAGCTTCAAAACACATTAGCAGTGCATTTCCAGTATTTGATACAACGCATATGTTGTTCTCCTAGTAGTTATACAGAGCACAGGGGGTAGACATGATAATTTTTCTAATGGTTATTAGTAAAAAAAATAATAATCTCATTGAATTAAGAGAAAGTAATTGCATACATAATCCAATGTTCCATAATCACGGTGGGTTATTGGCAAAGCTGGCAATGATGGAAACTGTTAACTTAAGCCTTTTATAGCTCAGCATACTAATTGAGATTATGGGACCATAGAGGAAAGGGATTGACGATTTACAGTGTACCTAAGGAGAGTCACCTAGAGAGAAAACATTCTCTTGGGCTTTCACAGAGAGCAAACTGGTCAAGCAATGGCCATGACTCATAAAATGGCTGACACTGACAACAGTTCTACAAAGCACTGCACATGTTTTCAAAGTAAACCCTGAAGGGATTTGACTGACCTTGGGAGATAGAAAAGTTCCACATTTTGGTACACAAATCTTGCTTTAATTTGTTCTTAACCACCCAGCAGAAAAGTTTAAGCATGGGGCATACAAATTTTTTTAAATTTTCATGTATTTTGGCATTATCCTTTAAAGTTTTCTCACACACTTACTGTACATATTTATTGGGTATATTAATGATGTTTTGGTATATGTATACATCAAATAATAAGCAGGTTAATAAACATTTCTAGACCTTCAAATATTTATCCTTTCTATGTTTTGGGAAATATGGACTCTTGCAATTACTTAAAAATATTTTTAAAAATACTTGTATATTATAATTATCCTACTCTGTTGTAGGACACTAGAACTAATATCCCCTGTAATTATTTTGTTACTTTCCACCGCCATTCTCTATGTCCCTTCTCTTTTACCTTTTCTATCTCTAAGGTCTTCCATTCTACTCTGTACTCTGATAAGGTAGACTTGTTTCAACTTTCATAAATCAATGAGAATATGTGATGTAGTTTATTTTATATACCATGATATCTTTCATTTCCATTTTCACAAAGATAGGATTTCATTGTTTTGAATAAAATAACCTTTCTTTGTGTATATAATCTACCCCCCCAAAATGAAGAAATAATTTTTTCAAAGAGATACTAGATCTCCCATTTTTATTACAGGACTGTCTGGAACAGCCAATTATAAAATCAATCAAGTTATCTATGGATGAGAAAATAAAAGAGATAAGTGCATGTGCTTCCTTCCATATTTTAACTAATTGCATTGGCTAGGGTTTTCTATACTAAATTAAATAAAGTTTGCTGTATTATACATATTTACATTTTTCTGTTCTCCCACTGTTAAATATGTTAATTCAATTTACTTTGTTTATTGGTTTTGATATGTTTGTTATATTTAGAAATAATTTTCAGGTAAAAGAATTTTTTTGTGTTTTTTTGGTGGAAAATACTACATATTAGTGTGGATTATGATATATTATTCTATTATGTATGTTGATTTGTCTATTTTATTCTTTTTATTTTTTTAAGAGAGGATCGAGTGGATCGATTTAAAACTTTGAATTGGTATTTCATCTTGGAAGAAAAATATACTTGATTGTGATGTATGTTGTTCCTTTGGACATTGTTAAATTTAATTTAATAATATTTGTTGATAATTTTTGAACTTGCTTATCAATGATAGTGCATGGTGATTTTATTTTCCTGAAATTTTTTTCAAGTTTTAAAATTTGCATTATTTAGCTTTATATTAAACATTAGAAGATTTGTCTTGGTCTTTCTTATTATTTTTTCATAAGTGTTATATTACTGTTAAGCTCGCATTATTTTTTAAATCTGTCATAGAATCTACTATAAAACCAACAGGGTCCAGAATTTTCTTTATGAAAATAAATATTTTAATTACAAATTAATTTTGCCCATCAGGTCACTTCTACTGAGAAGAAATGATATCAAGTATCTATAATGCTTTTTAGGATATAAAAGCAGAAAGAATATTTCCTGATCCATCCTACGGAGCTAATATTATCCTAACAGAGAAACTAAATACTGTCACATATACACATATCACATGTGCATATACAGATAACATTTGTTTGCAATGCATATATGTTGTATATGTTTATATGTGTAACACCCTCAGAAAAATATTGTCAAATTGAATCTAATTCTGTGTATGATATATATGATAATCATTGATATATGATGTCATATATACAGTCTTTCAAAAATGTGTATGCATTTCAAGAAAATAAAAACTTGTATACATATTTCAATGTTATATTTATCGAGATGTCATGAAATTAATAAAATTTACCCTTGGCCTCTAAAATTACAAGAGGTTCTCAGAGTGGTGGCCATGAGCTTCTAGGCATGCAGTGTTACAGTGAACTGCTGCTCGGTAGCCGTGGTCACTAAGGTTGTCACATATGCATTTTCAATTTCTTCTCTAAGGTCCATCAGTGTAGTGGGTTTTCTGTGGTATATGAAATCTTTTAGGGTCTTTCATAAGAAACTACCATGGTACTATTTTTTTCTTTTCCTAAAGCATGTATATATTGTTTTTCATGGCCTGTGCATATAACCCTGCTATGCAATATGGTATCAACATGAAAAGTTAATATAATTCATCACATTAGTAAGAAAGTGATAGCATCATAATTGCATCAATACATGTAGTTAAAGCACTTTCCAGAATTCAACACTCATTCTTCAAACTTCTTGGTAAATAAGAAGGAACTTTCTTCACTTAGTAAGAATATCTATCAAAAAATAAACAGCTTACATCATCCTGAAGCAGTGAGCAGCTGTGCCCCGTCCCCAGGCCGTGCTGAGACAGAGATTGAGATTGGACATGGTGGCACGCACCTGTAATCCCAGTTTTTGGGAGGCTGTTGACAGGAGGATCACTATGAGTCCAATCTAGTAGTGCAATCCTGACCCTGAACACTCTGTAGATACTTCCCCACCCCATCCCCCCACAAAACAACAGTGAGAAGCTGAAAGTTTTTCTTCCAGAATCAGGAAAAAAGCAAGCTGTTCCCTTATAACTACAAATACCTTCAAAGAGCTAGTGTTCCTACTTTATCTAAAATGTGTACTTTATCATCTTAAGATATACAGTCTGATGAAAGGCATCGCTGTCCATGGGAGGGTGGACTCTCCTGGGTTTTGAAAACATTCCACATGCAATAACTCCAGGTTTATATAAAATTGCAACAATAGTAGTAGAAAAGTTCCATAAACACTGAAGTTTTCCTCAAATGTGTCATTTTATATAACTCCAAACCAATCAAAACAAGGACCTTACCACTGATGAGAGATTGTGATTCTATTATATGTGGAGATCAGTACACTGACCATTACAAGCATGTCTGTCACCAATTATGTGTATGGTCAACTGTACCATTTGTGGAGATGCCAGTCATGCACTTGTGCTGCTGAGCTATATCCCCAGCTCTCCGCAAGGCCTATCCAGCAATACTAATTTATTTTTCTGGTCTCCCTCTGTTCTTCAACTATTTCAAATTCCTATCAACCACTAATTAATTTTCATTGTTATCTTTTATATTATGGAAAATATAAGTGAATTAAAACTATATAATACATGACCTTCGAGATTTTGTTGACATAGTCTTATATTTTTAAGGTCTATATGAGTTGCATGTACTAATTGTTTCTTACTTTTTATTGTTCAGTAGCATGTCATGGCATGGGTATGCTATTTTCTTTAATTTATTTAACTATATATCTAATCAGAGACATTTTAATTCTTTCCAATATTCTTTCTTTTCTAAGTAAGCTTCAATAGGTATTTTATAGAGTTTTTATTCTTAGTATAAATATTAATTAACCTGGGAGAAATGCCCAGAAGTAAGACTGCTAAGTCATTTTGTAGGGGCAGGTGTAGTTTTTAAAAGTGTTAGCTATTTTCTAAATGATTTCCCTTTTTATGTTACCACTAGCAATGTATGAGACCAGATCTCATTGCTTCTTTGCCAAAATTTTATATGATGAGTATTTTGCTACTTGATTAAGAAGTGTTTTATTATATTTCTTTATGTTCTTAGTTTGCATTTTCCATACTTAGCAGTGATGTTGAAAATCTTTTTCTGATGGTTTTACATCCATGTTTCTTTATGTCTTTGTCTGTTTCACAACTCTATGCCTGGCTTTTACAGGTAGGTAAGTTCGAGGTCAGAATCATTTGTCTTAAGTGTTGTTTGTGACTGCTTTCCAGTGTTACCATTTCCATAAGAAGGTCCCTGCAGAAGCAGGGTTTTCAACTTTAAAGACATCTGTAATGAGGGCTTTCTGCTCATGGATCAACCTTTCAGTCATGTTTAAAAACACAACCAAGTTCAAATTCTTGAAGATCTGCTTGTTTTTCTTTTTAATATTTATTTATTATTTTATATTTTAATCTATCATATACTTTTGCTTATATTTGTTAAATTGTATAAGGTGTAAAATTTTGATCAATTTTCATTTTACCTTTTAAGCATAAGATAAGCAAAATTCTTGCTCCATTGAATCATTTTTGCAATTTCATCAAAACAACATTATATGACATTTGTGTATTTTATTTTTGGATGTTCCTTTGATAAATTTGACGCCTTTTGTAAAAGCCAAAAATTTTGCTAGTGTCATTATATAAAATTTAAAATTCAGTAGGGAGATTCTACCACCTTCATTTTTCTTTTTCCTTTTAAAAGCAATCTTAGCTTACTATTCTATAATTATGAGAATATTTTCTTTCTTCAAAATATCTTCCTAATGTTTTAATAGAAATTTCTTTTTTTTTTTTTTTTTTTTTTTTTTTTTTTTTTTTTTTTTTTTTTTTTTTTTTTTTTTT
>PVJA010012462.1:0-16082 GCA_004027025.1 Myocastor coypus | reverse complement strand
CACAGTTTGTTGCTTTATGCTTACATGCTCAATAATTATTTCATTTATTTAGCCTTATTTTTAGAAACAACTAACCATTTCATGTTTTTATAATTAACAGTATTGTCATAGCTTAAACTTTTTTTCATGTGTTTATTGGTATTATTGTAGAAATCAAATTGAGTTTTGGCTATTGATCAAATAATCTGTCGCCTTGTTGAATTAAAGTATTAACTCCAGCAATATAGTTTATGGATGCTCTGGTATTTTCCTACCTAGCGGAAATATCAAAAATTTATGTATGATATTACCTTCATATACTAATAGCATGTCATCTTCATGTAGAGATAGCTTGTTTCATAGATGGCCAGGAGTTTCCAATACTACTTTGAAAAAAATGAGACATTTTTGTCTTTTTCTTGAAAAACACTAGAGAAAATTAGCCTTTCTCTATTATGTATGATAATGGATAGAGAACTTTTTGGCAACTGAAATTCATCCCTAATTTCTAATTTCTGAAAGTTTATTTTTAAATTTTAATAGTAAATTCTTTGCAGTGAAATTTATATTCATTTGAGGAAGAAGTTACATGTACAAAACTGTGGTTTATTTATTTATTTATTTATAAAGTTAACAATGGTTATATTACGTATTTTCATCATCGGATCAGTTTAGATTAATAGATATAGGCATATAAGATTAATCAAAAATTAAACAGTAACACTTTCAATAAACATTACTTTTTTTTTTTTTAACAGTTGACAGACTGCATATTGTCCTCACAATAGTTACATAGAGCACAGGGTGTGAGCAAGACACACCTTTCAATTGATATTGGTAAGGAAAGAAAAAAAAAATTAGATTTCTTATATTAGGGAGACTATACGATATTTACACATGTAGGCCTGGTTTATTTCACTAATGAGTATATGTTCAATACACATCCATTTATATATGAAATCTTCCAGCTTATCGTTCTTTATAGCTGAGTAATATTCCATTGTATAAAAATACCACATTTTTTCAACCATTCTTCAAATGATGGACATTTTGGTTGTTCCCAAGAGTTGGCTATTACAAATTGGTCTGTTATAAACATTGGTGCACAGACATCGCTATGGTATGATGTTTTCAGTTCTTCTGGGAAAATTCCTAGTAGGGGGATAGCTGGATTGAATGGGATTTCCAGTCCTAGTATTTTAAGGAGTCTCCACAACGCTTTCCATGATGGTTGCACCAATCTGCACTCCCACCAGCAATGGAAAAGGGTTCTTTTTTCCCCACAGCCTCTAGAGCATTTGTTGCTGGTTGATTTCTTTATGATAGTCATTCTTCCTGTGGTGAGATGGTATCTAAGTGTTGTTTCGATTTGTATTTCACGAATGGCTAGCGATGTGGAGCATTTCTTCATGTATTTATAGGCTTGCTGAGTTTTTTTTTCTCTGAGAAGTGTGTGTTCTTCTCAGATGCCCATTTTTGGATTGGGTCTTTGAATTTTGGAACCCTAATGGTTTTAGTTCTTTGGAGATTCTAGATAGAAGACTTTTGTCTGAATTCTTATTAGTTAAAACCTTCTCAAAATTTGTGGGTTATCTTTTCACTCTGTTGGTAATTTCCTTTGATGTGCAAAAACTTCTTAGCCGGAGGAGGTCCCATTTGTTGATGCTTTCAAGTGTTAAACGTGCAATTTGATTTCTGTCCATGAACTTTTTACCTACTCCGATATCTTCAAGATTTCCTCCCACTTTCGCTTCAAGGAGATTTAATGTTTCTCTTTTAATATTTAGGTCTTTAAGACATTTCAACTTTAGTTAAGTGCATGGTGTTAGACTAGGGTCAAGTTTTACTTTTCAGCATGTGAGAGCCAATTTTTCCAACACCACTTGTTAAAGAGACTATCTTCCAGTAAACGAGTTTGGCCCCTTTGTCAAAAATAAGAAGGCTGAGTGTGTTTGTATTTGCTTCTGCATCTTCTAATCTATTCCATTGATCCTCATGTCTATTTTATTTGGCAATACCATGCTGATTTTATTATGGTAGTTTTGTAGTATAACTTCAGGTCAGGAATTGTAACATCTCCTGCTCTCCGTTTGTTGCCCAGAATTGTCTTTGCAATTCTGGATCTTTTTTGTTTCCAAATAAATTTTAGGAATTATTTCTCCAGGTCTGTAAGATATGTTGATGGTATTTGGATAGGAATTGCATTAAATCTGTATAACAATTTAGGGAGTATGGACATCTTAACAATGCTAGTTCTTCCTAGCCTGGAGCAGGGAATATCTTTCCATTTTCTGAAATCTTCTAGGATCTCTTTTTGCAGAGTAATGTAGCTTTCATTGATAAGGTCTTGTACTTCTTTGGTTAGGTTAGTCCCTAAGTACTTCATTTTTTTTGGTGCTATCATAAAAGGTACTGCTTCTCTAATTTCTCTCTCAGTGTGCTTGTCATCTGTGTACAGGAATACCACTGACTTTTGTGTGTTGACTTTTTAACCTGCTATGCTACTGAATTTGTGTATTAATTCCAGTAGCTTTTTGGTAGAGTTCTTTGGGTCTTCTAAGTAGATTATCATGTCATCTGCAAATGATGGTAGTTTTACTTCTTCTTTACCTATTCTTATTCCTTTTATTTCTCTTTCTTGTCTAATGGCTGTAGCTAATGATTCCAGAACTATATTGAATAGGAGTGAAGATAGAGGCCATCCTTGTCTTGTGCTAGACTGGAAACCAATGACTTTAGTTTTTCCCCATTTAGAATTATGTTAGCTGTTGGATTGTTGTAGATGGCTTTTATCAGGTTGAGGTAGAGGTCCTCTATTCCAATTTTCTGTAGTACTTTGAACATGAATGAGTGTTGGACTATGTCAAAGGCCTTTTCTGCATCAATTGAGATGATCATGTGATTTTTGATTTTGGTTCTATTGATATAGTGTTTTGCATTTATAGATTTGCATATATTGAACCATCCTTGCATCCTCGGGATGAATCATACCTGGTCATAGTGTATAATCTTCTTGATGATTAGTTGTATTCAATTGGAGAGGATTTTATTGAGGATTTTTGCATCTATGTTCATCAGAGAAATTGGCCTATAGTTTTCTTTTTCACTTGAATTTTTTTCTGGTCTTGGTATCAGTGTAATACTTGCCTCCAGGAATGGTTTTGGAAGGATTGCTTCCTTTTCAATTTCATTGAAGAATTTAAGGAGTGTTGGCATTAAGTCTTCTATAAATTTCTTGTAGAATTCAGTCATGAATCCATCAGGTTCTGGACTTTTCTTTGTGGGGAGGCTTTTTATTACATTTCATATTTCACTGGCTGTTATTGGGTTATTGAAAATTGTTAATATCTTCTTGATTGAGATTGGGTAATTTGTACTTTTCTAGGAATCTGTGCATTTCATTTGTATCTTCAACTGTGTGAAAGTAAAGATTCTCAAAGTAGTTATTTATGATCCTCTGAATCTCTGCTGTGTATAGTAATTTCACCCTCTTCATTCCTTATAGCTTGAATTTGAGTCTTTTCTTTCTTTTTTTTTGATGAGTTAGCTAGGGGTTTATCAATTTCATTCAATTTTTCAAAGAACCAGCTTTTTGATTCATTAATTCTTTGTATTGTTTTCTTTGTCTCAATTGAATTAATTTCTGCTCTAATGTTTATGATTTCCTTGCGTCTTTGGGCTTTCAATTTCGTTTGTTCTTCTATTTCTAGTCGATTGAGGTGCTACAGGAGAGTATTTATTTGTTTCCATTCTGTTTTCTTAATGTGTGAGTTCAGAGCTATAAATTTCCCTCTAACAACTGCTTTCATTGTGTCCCATAAATTCCGGTAGATGGTGTTTGAATTTTCATTAAATTGTAGATACTGTTTAATTTCTAGTTTAATTTCATCAGTAACCCACTGGTTGTTGAGAAGTGTGTTGTTTAATTTCCATGTATTTCTGGGATTCTTGTGATTTCTGTTGTCATTTATTTCCAATTTCATTGCACTGTGGTCAAATAATATGCATGGGATAATTTCTGTTTTCTTGCATATACTTAAGCATGACCTGTTTCCTAATACGCGATCTATTTTAGAACATGTCCTATGTGCAGCTGAAAAAAAATGTGTATTCTGAAATGGTTGGGTGGAACACTCTGTGTATGTCTGCTAATTCCAGTTGTTTCAAGTTCTGGTTCAGCTCTGCTATTTCTTTGCTAAGTTTTTGTCTGTTTGACCTATCTTTTTAGGATAAGGGGGTGTTGAGGTTGCCTGTTAAGATTGTGGTATTGGATATTAGATTTTTCATGTCCATTAAGATTTCCTTGTATAACTTACTGCTCCTGTGTTGGGTACATACATATTCATGAGTGTCACCTCTTCATATTTTTTTTCTTTTTTTTTTTTCTGTCTTTTTGAGACAGGGTCTCGCCAAGCAGTTCAGGCTGGCCTTGACCTCACTTTTGTAGCCCAGGCTGTTTTCAAACTCGCACCGATCCTCCTGCCTCAGCCTCCCGAGTGCTGGGATTACAGGCGTGCGCCACCACACCCGGCCATCACCTCTTCATCTTGAAGTTCTCACCTAACCAATTGGTAGTGGCCTTCTTTGTTTTATTTGATCAGTCTTGGTGTGAAGTTTCGACTGTCTGCAAACAGGATTGCTACCCCAGCTTTTTTTTTTTTGAGGTGCTGAAGCATGTAGTACTGTTTTCCATCCCTTCACTTTTATCCTATGAGTTTTTTTATGAGTTAAATGCATTTTTTGTACACAGCATATTGTTGGATTTTGCTTCCTTATCCACTCTGCCAGTCTATTTCTTTTAAATGGAGAATTGAGTCCATTTACATTGACAGTTATAATTGAAATATGTTGACTTATGATTAATGGGATTTTTACTTACTACTGTTTACCTCTTTTTCTCCTGTGTTTAATTGAGTAGCCTGTTTGGTGGGATCTTTCTGTTCTCATTTCTTGAGTTTGAGTCGTTTTGGTCCCTCTCTAAAATATTTTTTAGTATGCTGTGTAGAGTTGGTTTTAACGTCATGAAATTCTTTACTTGTTCCTTTTCGTGGAAGTATTTCATTTCTCCCTCATACTTGAAAGAGAGTTTTGCGGGATATAGTAGTATGGGCTGAAATAGTTTTTCAGGAAGGACTTAAAGCACTCTGCTCCATGCTCTTCTTGACTTCAAGGTTTGTGAAGAGAAATCTGCTGTTATTCTGACAGATTTTCCTTTAAATGTGATCTGTTTCTTTTCTCTGGCAGCTTTTAGTATAGTATTCTTCTGCTGAATTTCTGGAATCTTGATTATTATGTCTGGATATGTTTTTAGTCAGGTTGATATTATTTGAGATTCTGTATGCTTCAGTTAATTGTATGTCCAATTGTTTTTTCATATTTGGGAAGTTTGCTGCTATTACTTCTGCCCATATTCTTTTTATATCATTGTATTGACTCCTTCTTTCTCTTTGATTCCTATTAATCTCACATATTTCATTTTTGCATCATCTTGCAGATGTTGAATTATTTTTTCCTGCATCCTACTTGTTTTTTTTTTTGTTGTTGTTTTCTTTTTTTTTTCTACTTGTTTTTAAGAAATCCTTTCTTATCTTTTCACTAGCTGCAACCATGTCTTCAAGATCTGAAATTCTATCTTCACTCTGGTTCATACGGTTTTGTCAGCTTGTGATTGAGATTTTATTTTCTTGCATATCTCTTTTAAACTGTTTCATGTGATCTATTTCTTTCTTATATTGCTCACCTAGGGAGTTCATCATTTTTCTATTCTCCTCTAATTTTTATTAATATCTTCCTTAATAATACTAAAGTCTTTCATTATACTTATCCTCTCTTTCTCTAATTCAGAGATTATATCTGCTCCATTCTCTCTACCTTCCTGTAGTAGAATACCTATTTTAGATGCTATTAATTTAGACATGTCTTTTTTAACTTCAGTGGTTATTTCTGCCCTGGTTTCCTCCATACATTTCTGTAGTTTTTCCACTTCATAGTCTATTTTTTCATACATTTCTTTTTTTACTTGACATGTTATCTCTGATCTGAGTTGCTTTATACGTTTCGGTGCTTGTCTGTCTACCTCAGAAACTATCGGTTCAGAGATTTCATCTGCATGATTCTCATTTTCTTGTATGGTAGTGTCTCCTGTATCTGTTACACGTGGGTTCGGGACCTGAGATTGCATTTTGCTCCTTGTCTGTATTGCTCTGTATAGCAGTGACCTTTGGTGCAGGACCGCATGCCCACAGGTTAGTTGTTCAGTCTGGGCTGCTGGATCAGTTGAGCTGCTTTTAGCCCTGGGGAGGGAGGTTTCACTCACGTGGAGAGCCTCGCTGCTGGGTAGGCTAAGCTTGCATTGAGGTGTGACTCAGGTCGTAGGCCTGATGCTGGATAGGCTATGTTTGTATCTGGCTAAAGATCTGAGTCACATGTTGGGCCTAGCTTCTGGGTTAGCTGCTTTCATAGTGGGCCAGAGTAGGTCTAACATGGCAGGCAGGCCAGGGATGTCTGGCAGGTGGGCTGGAGTACTCACAAGAGTGGATTGGAGACCTCAGGCGAGTAGACAGGAGACGTCTGGTGGGTGGGCTGGAATGTTCAGGGGAGCAGGCCGAAGGTGTCTGAGGAGTGTCAACTGTGGTTCTTTTTTTAATCTCCTTCATCTTGCCATCTGCTTCTTTCTACCTTCTCCATACACCTTTCTCTATTTTTATTCTCATTACTCAGCACATGTTTATGATGTATGATATTTACATTTATGATGGATTTTATTTATTTATTCATTTATTTGTTTACTTTAGGAAAGAGTCCGCAGGGTGTTCAGGGTTTCACTAGTAGATCAAACTCATAGTGATCTGTCTGTTTACAGTCTCCCAAGTGCTGAGATTACAGGTGCATATGACCTAGCCCAGTCCCAATGGTTGTCTCAATGCTCCCTGGGGTTGGGGCTGACAGGGGCAGGCTGGGGATCAAACCCCTATGCCCTGCACCTGCTGGCAGGCACTTTAATCTGCTGAGCTCTTTGGCTGGTCCTATTGTGGATTTTTTTTTTTTGTTTGTTTTGTTTTTGCTTAAACTAGAACAACCATTATGGAACTTGTCGGGACCAAATGAAGCTGGAAATTTGTCATATGTATCAGGCCAGAACAAGGCCCCCACATCTAAAGCAATCAAGCTACCTTAGCCCTGAGAAAAGCATTCTTTTTTTTTTTTTTTTTTGCGGAACCGGGGCTTGAACTCAGATTCTTGTGCTTGCCAGGCAAGTGCTTATTCTACTGAGCTATCACCCCAGCCCCTGAGAAAAGCATTCTTTCTGGACAGTTTCCGTCATTAGTCAAGAGACGCGTGTCTCGTATTAAATATGCAAGAGTTTCAATAAACCTATCTGCTGTTGTCACTCTGGTTCTTTGCCTGTCAGGAAAATAGACCTCTACCTGAACCTAGATCTCATTTCTTGTCTATCTCTTCCTCATTCCTGCCACAATTTTTCCCAAGGCTTATTGAAGAGACCAGTAAGTACCCACAGGAAATCATTACAGGAATTTCTCAAAGAACTAAAAGTAGAAATTCTTCTCACCTCTTCTAAATGTCTTCCAAAAAGTTTTAATGATGATATATTATAGTGATCCATGCATACCAGTGTTGGTAGCAGCACAAGTCATAATAGCTAAAGCCTAGATGGAATACTACTTGGATACACAAAAGGAAAAATAAATTAAGAGAATGTCTACAATACATGTTGCATTAATTAGTTTTCTCTCACTGCTAAGACAAAAATACCTGATTCCCAAAATTCAGGAAGGAAGACATTGTTTAGTTCACAGCTCTGGACATTCAGTCCATAATCATCTGGCTCCAAGCCATGGTAGTACAGCTTAATGGCAGAGGGGCAATAATTTATGGTGATAGAAGTTACTAGAGAAAAAGGGGAAAAGTAAGCACCTTTTCCTCCCACATACTGTAGGCAGGTTACCTGCCCTGAGGCAGGTGCCACACTTGCATCAGTTCTACAGAATGCAAACTCTAGCATCAGCCTCCACCTCTGATGGCTGCAGGAGACATTGGGGGCACACCCAGACATGAAGCATAACAGATGCTGAATTCTATCAAGGAATTTTCCCATCAATTTTGTGATTTTTTTTCTTTAGCCTCTGAATATGCCAGGTTATATAGGTTGGTTTTCTAAAACTGACCCTGTCTTGCATTCTTACAATAAAGTCATTTAGCACAGCATACATAATTTTGTTTCTATATTGTTGAATTTTATTTTCTATGCTATAGTTAAGCTTTTTTTTTTTTTTTTTTTTTGGTAGTTTCCTAACCAATAATATTGGTCTGTGGCTTTCTTTTTTCATTTTCTTCTTACTATTTTTTAATTTTCATTTTTTTCACTTTGTGATTAAGGTTGTACTAATGTCACAACATTAATTTAAAAATACTGGTTTTTTTTATTTTCTCTGGCATAAAATGCTGTAATTCTTTAAATATTTTATAGAATCCTTTTGTGAGACAGGTCTGGAGATTGAATTTTGGGAATGTAAAATTCTCAATTAAATTCATTGAATATTTTCAGAAACTGTGGTTTTTTTAAAGGACTTCTTAAGTTCTGGAAGTTACCCATTTTTATTTATTTATTTTTTTTTTTACAAAGGGCATAACAAAGAAAGGAGAACACTGAGTCTAGTAGCATTTTAATCGCCTCACTTTTTATCTATTTTTTTGTTATCTTTCTAAAGTAGTAGCTTCCACAGTTCTTGCTCCTTTAGTCTCCCATCCTCTTCATCTTCAGCTCAAATGGAATTTTGAAAGTTGAATGTGAAAAACAGATGAAATAAAGTAAGGCATTCTCTTTTGTTGGCTCTCGAACTGTCTTTTTTGAGGTGAAAAGTGGGCCACACGTTCTGGTCCTGTCTGGGGAAATAAAAGCCCTGAGTATGGCAGCAGGCAAATAATCTATGATCACGTGGGTTGCACACTTCCTGTGTGGCTTCACTGATTTCTTCCTGTTCCTGGAGGTCTCATGGCCCACTCTACAGAGCAAAGCTTTGACGCTGATCAGAATTTCAAACTTACAACATGCCAACCATGGAAAATTACATGCAATATTTTGTAGATAAATTTGTTTTAATAAAATACACAAAAATTATGTTCATGAAATTTCCAGCAAATTGTTTTACTATACATGTATACAAGGCATGTAACTAGAAAATTCTGTCCACGTGATTCCAGTTCTAAAAATCCATGACTGAGTCACTATGTTATAGATGTGGTAAGATCACAGAACGTAAGTTTCTATTTTCTAAAATTTCATGATTTTGTTTTATTTTGCGGGGCAGGGTTTACAGGGGTTTCAGGGTCTCACTACTAGATCAGACTCATAGTGATCTACCTGTTTGCAGTTGCGCAAGAGTTGTGATTACAGGTGCGTGTCACCATGCCCAGTCTCAATTGCGGCTCAGCAGGCCCCGGGGGGCGGGGCCAACAGGGCAGATTCGGGGGTTGAACTCCAGCCCCTGCACCTGCATACAGGCGCTTTAATTCGCTGAGCTATTTGGCAGCCACTTTTAACTTGATATTAGTTTAACTGTTCTGTGATTCTAGTAAATACCTGGTAAGACAGAAAGGTGTTCATTTGTTGTGACAACCTTCATGGGAGAGAGACTACAATTGTCCTATCTAGGGTAAATGGTAAGTCTTTACAATGGCAGTGAGCAAATGAACTCAAGCCTCCCAATACAGGTCCAGAATGCTTTGCCAACTTCATTCTGCTGCTTCCATGGACTCTGCAAATGAGGCAATCAAAGCATATGGTAAATGTTTAAGTTAAAAAAAACTATTACAGTGAAAGACACATTGCCATTAATCCTCCTTAAATATTTGGCCTTTTTTCACACATGCGGACCCCCCTTTTTTCTTTCCAGTTTCTGCATCAGTTGTGCAAGTTCCTTTCATGATTTTTTCGTTGTGCTGCTGCAATGCCTTAATGTTGCTTTAATTTGATTTAAAACATTTCTTGTTT
Source organism: Myocastor coypus (assembly GCA_004027025.1). NCBI lineage: Eukaryota > Metazoa > Chordata > Mammalia > Rodentia > Myocastoridae > Myocastor > Myocastor coypus. The sequence goes on along the minus strand of PVJA010012462.1, from coordinate 6,091 downwards.
ATGGTCCTTTAGGAAGGAGCCAGAAGTCACATGGTGAGTAAGGGGGTGAGGATGCACCATAGCTCTTTTTTTCTTTTTTTTTTTCTGGAAATAGCCGATCCCAAATGACCTCAACATGAAGCACTGTCATGATGAGATTGAAACCATTTTCCTAGTTCTTGGGGTGGCTTCTATGTACATTTTAAAATGCTCTACTAAGAGCATATTCAGCAGTGCAATGTATCATATAATATTTGAGTTCATCATAGTGATCCTTGATGTAAACTGAGTTTGCACAATTTGGACATCGTCAAAAAGTACAGTCCGCAAATTTGGTCTTGTTTGAAGGGCTTTCTTCCCATGAGGAGAACTGATTTCCATCAAAGCTTAAATCTTGGCCTCAGGGTCACAAATATGTTTTTTGTTTTCTTGGGTAACATACCTTAAAAAGCTCGAATCTGAACTGATATAGTTGCATGACTTCAGTGAAGTTGACTAACATTATGTTAATATGCTGTTCATGGTCCACAGGGTTAGGGTTAGGGATATGGGGTACACTAAACACTCCTCTCAACTGTATCACAACCAACTGAATACTCTGGACAAGTTAAAATCTGTCATGCACTGTGATTAAGGTTCAGTGTGGTGCTACTCACTGAACACCCCTCCTTTTCTATTGCTTGCCACACAGCAGTAGCTAGAGTATGCTTTTAATCCCACCTCTGTGTGGCAGTCAATCTACATAGTGTGAGCTGAGGTTGCTTCACATTGTGGTCTCTTTGTCCTATCAAAGGAGGGAGAACCATTCCTCAACATTACCTGAAAGTTACCTTTGAAATCGCTCTGCCTTCTACAGTACGGTCATAATCAGGGTGCAGACAGAGCAGTCCGAGACTGTATTAGAGCTTTTGAATTTCCTTTAGGAATATGACTATTAAAAATTTATTTTTTTTCTTGTTTCAGGACTTTTGTTGTTTGTTTATTTATTTTTATGGCCGGCTCAGCCTGCCCTGAGAGTAGGGCTGGTGCAGCATGTGGTGCAGGGGATGGAACCACAGTCCCTGCAGCCGCCCAAGCTTTCCTAAGCAGGCACTTTAGACCACTGAGCCATCCTGCTGGGCCCCTAAAAATTTATTTTTTATGTTTTTGTAAATCTTCAAGTGGTTAGGAAATGTATTTTTGTGAACTTTTGTTACAGCTACATACCTTCTACTTACTAAATTTTTAACCACTGGCTTCTGAAACCTTGGAGAACCTTATTCTTAAAATGACAGACTTGGCTGGGCGTGGTGGCACACACCTGTAATCCTAGCACTCAGGAGGCTGAGGCAGGAGGATCGGTGAGAGTTCGAGACCAGCCTGGGCTACAAAACTGAGCTCAAGGCCAGCCTGAACTGTACAGTGAGACCCTGTCTCAAAAAAGACAAAAAAAAAAAAAAAAAGACAGACTTACCTGAAAGTATAAAGCCTAACTGCAATCTAGAAAGTTAACCTTAAGGTCCAAATACAATGTCAGGAAAAGTAAGTTTTGTTATGTTAGCATTATTGCTCCTCAAATGAGTCAAATCTGCTCTTAAAAATTGTCAAGCAAAAAAGCTACTGAAGCTGAAAATCTACCATCACATACTAGATTAATAAAACTGTTCAGAAAAAGAATTTTGTTTGTAAGAATATTTTTTCTCTTCTCAGTTTCAGAATTCAAAATTCTGTCTTGTTTAGCAGACCTTTAGAGGGCTCAAAAGCACAAATTCAGGGTAACAAATGAAATTAATTGAAAGAGCTGTCCTGTGAAATGATTATGTTAATAGAGTAAAGCTAGTAAATATACTCACAGGCTTCTGGTAGGTATTTCCCTTTAGTCCTTAGAAATACAGAACTTAGCCAAGAAAGTTCAGCAACTGCTTTTATAAGAGCAGCCTTAAAAGTTCAAGTGCATAATAAGGAACAGGTCTTGCTAATGCATGTAAAACTTGTACAACAATGTATATTTTAACATATTTTGTTACATATTTCACAAAATTTCTTTTTATTATTCCTACTTTAAAATAAATGCAGCAAGTCTCTTGTTTATTTGTATAATTTCAGGGTTTTGTGAATGAAGATAACCTTTAAAGGTAATTTTCAAAATAATTAGGTATGAATGTTTATAATTGTGCCACAAAAAGACATTGTCACAGTGTTCAGAAAGCCATTTCCTCTGGGCTTCATTGCTGATAAAGAAAGCGTGGAGAGAGTTGCCGCTAAATAAAATAGAAAAGTTGCCTCTAAATAAAAACCTATGCTTCAGCTGACATCTGCTAAGCAGGAAACACCGCTGCTCTGTGAGCAATGGAATCTGAACTTGAGTGAGCTGAGGTCAGAAAGCATCCAAGTCTTTTGAAATTCTCTTGGCTCCGTCCTGCATTCAGAAATTCACCACAGTGGGGCTATTGTTGTTGCTGTTGCTCAAAGCCTCCCTAAATATGCATACCAATATTTGTGGGAAAAGTTAGTAATCTTCCAACTTTAGAAGAAACAGGAAGATAGCTTCATAGAACTGACAGAAACTGCAGCAAGACATTCAGTTATTTATTTATGCTATAAATAAAAATACAATGTGAAGTATATAATCTTAACTTTTTAAATACAGCTTGATACTACTAAACATATATATTCCCAATTTTGTGGAAAAGTTCTTCAGAATGTCTTCATCTCGCAAATCTGAATCTGTATATTCATTAAGAAACTATTTTCTTCCCTTTCCCCACTTCCTGTTTCTTTGAATGTCACTGTTTTAGATACCTTCTCCAAGCGGAACATAGGAGTCACCTTCTTTGTGAATAATGTGTTTTACTTAGAATAATATCCCTAAAGTTCATCAATTTTGTGGTAAATGAGAGGGTGTCCTTTTCTAAGGCGACATAGTGTTTTATTTTAAGTGTATAGCCTATATTATTTATTCATTTATCCTTAGTGCTACACCAGTCTCTTTGCTATTGTGATCAGTGATATTACCTTTTATTATATTCTACCTTTCTAATTGGCTAAGGGCTTTCATGTAGAACTTAGCAGAATTATAAATATGTATTATTGTACTTCAGTGAATGGGTGTAACTTGACTATTTTCCACAGCCAAATGAAACAGGCAAATGTAGAACAGGGTGGGAGAATATGTAAACTGGGAGTGAAGGTCGAAACGGGGAACTGGTTGAACACAGTGGGAAGCGTGGTGCAACTCTGTCTGCTTTCAGACTCTACCTTTATGAGCATAGGAAGTTAATTTTTTTTTGCCCAGGAGTATTGGCAATATAGGAAAGACTTTTACAAAGCAAAGGCCTAGGAAATATTATACCTTCAGTAGAAGAATGGGCAAAAGTGAGTCCGACACTTCTTTAGGAAGATGAAAGGGAATAGTAACTGACCAGGACTCCAGCCTGGTCAAACAATAATAAATCTCCCAAAATTTACTTATTTTCTTTTTCCTTTTTTTTTTTTTTTTTTCTTTTTATTGAGAAGAAAAGTATGTATTTGGAATTAGCCAGTTGGACTCAGTTTAGACGATTCCAATTTTGTTGGCAACTTCCAGTGCATCATAATCGGGAGCCAGTTGAATATATGCCTGCATCTCTCCGTCGGGCCTGATTAGGGTACTGACCTTGGCAACATCGATGTCATAGAGATTCTTTACAGCTTGCTTGATTTGGTGCTTGTTGGCTTTGACATCCACAACGAACACGAGTGTGTTGCTGTCCTCAGTCTTTTTCATGGCTGACTGTGCGGTCAGGGGGGAAATTGATGATAGCATAGCGGTTGTCTTAGTTTCTCTTCTCTTGCTGCTGGGACAAATAACGAACACCTAAAATGAAGGAAAGGTTTATTCAGCTCACAGTCACTGGGGGTTTCAGTCCATATGTGGCTGGCTCCAAGGCTCAGTGGAACAGGGCAGAGAGCATCCAGTTCTTGGCGGTGCTACAGCAACAACTGGCGACAGAGAGAGTCTGTTTCTCTATCTATCTATCTATCTATCTATCTATCTATCTATCTATCTCTGCTCTCTACCTCAGGATATCCTCCTCGAACCACACCCATAATCCCAGCAGTACTAAAACACATAATCCCAGTGGATCATGAGTTAATCTCAAACTCTAGAAGTCCCTGCCCCATGACTGCATGAGGCTGTGGGGGGACAACTAGACACAAACGGTAACAGTGGTCAAATTTGTTTCTCCTGGGGGTGCTTTCCTGAGGGTATGTGGGCTACCTCCAGAGCAGCAGTGTCTTGGAACAGTACAAGGTAAGTGGCATTTGTATCTTCTTTTTGTGGCTGTGGATGCCTTTCAGCATGGCCTTGTTGGCCTTCAAAGCTTTTGCTTTGGCTTCAGCTTTGAAAAGGGCAGGGCCTTCCTTCTTCACCTTTGGCACCATCTTAGTAAAAGGCTCTCTCCTTATCTTCACAACATATTGCTATTTGAACTTCCAAAACTAGGAGAAGAAATTAACTCAAAAAGAAATCATAGTTACACAACAATATGAAGGATTTGGAATTTATATGTGTTATATGTGTTGCTTGTAGAAATGGCAATATTTTAGAGAGTAATTTAAGGTTGGGCATAGTGGTACATGCCTATAAGCTTAGCACTCAGGCAGCTGAGACAAGATGATTGTGATGAGTTTGACTATAGCCTGTACTACACAGTAAGTTTAAAGCCATCCTGAACTATATTGCAAGACCTTGTCTCAAGAAAATACAAAAATGAGCAACTTAAAAAATTAGACAAAATGATGAATCATATACCTAGGCAAACCACTTGTGGGTTTATAATTAGGAGAAAAGAATCATTTACTCACAGTAAAACATATGTAGATATTTGCAGAAATTTACATATATATATATATATATGTATATATATATGTATATATATACATATATATATATATATATATATATATATATAATAAACTACAAAGAATCCAAATATTTATCACTAGTGAGTGCATGAATTATAATGGTACATCTGTTCCACAAAACAATGCTCAAAAATAAAAAGAATAAACTATAGGTACACAAATAAATTATAACTGTAGCAATACTATGACATGGAAGAACATTAAAATATGCATTACAGAATTATACTGACTTAAAGACTCTATAAGTTAGTGTACAGTGTATGAGTGTATTGCTACCAGTTTATGGAAATTCTCAGAGTGTAGCAGCCAGGATTCCAATCTGGCTTGCTACTCTGGCCCAGCTCATGGGCCCCACTGAAATGGCAATCGAGCCTGGGCGTGGGGGCACACATCTGTAGCCCAGCACTTTGGGAGGCTGAAAATAAGAGAATCACTACAAGTCCAACCTGTGCATTGAGACCCTGGAGACCCTATCCTGAAAATAAAAATAAAAAATCTAGAAATTACTGATTACACTGAGTGATAGAAAGCAGATTAGTAAATTCCACAAGAAGGGAGAAAGTGAGGAATGGGAGGCACTCTCCCGCCTTCTCTTAAAGCACCAGTGAGTGTCCTTGGGACGTCCTGCCTGCCTCCAACAGCTTCTGGGACACTACGAAATTCAATGTGGCACCCTCTTATCATCAGCCAAAAATGGGCTCTAGGCGCCATTACTCCTGTGGGATGGACAGAGGTGCTTTGTGGGGTGCAGACAAAGATTTCTGTAGGCAGAGAGCTGCAGGAGAGCTGGGAAAACTGGGAGCAGGATCGAGACACCAGAGGTGAGCAGCGGCAGGGGTTAAGTTTTTGGGAAGCGGCTGGAGACTGGGAAAGCCCATCAGGAAATAGGAGGAGGACTGGACACTTGATCAGTCACCTCACCGAAAGCACTGCTGAGAATGAGAAATGCCATCTGCTGTGGTGGTTGCATTCTGCCATGGTCTATCTGGAACCTTTATCTCCGATGCAGTGCTGTTTAGGGGTGAGGATCTCAGGATTAAGTTTATAGGCAAGGAGCCTTCTTGATGGGCGTAGTGCCTCATAAGAAGAGAGGAAAAATTTCTCTCCCTGTATTTCTGTCTCTATCTTTGTCTCTGTCTGTGTCTGTCTGTCTGTCTCTGTCTGTCTGTCTATGTCTTTCTGTCTCTGGCTCTTGGTCTGTGTGTGTGTGTGTGTGTGTGTGTGT
>PVJA010012461.1:0-52082 GCA_004027025.1 Myocastor coypus | reverse complement strand
TATGCAATATGTCAACTTTCAAAGAAAAAAAGGGGGAAAAGAAAAAAAAAAAGTAATGTGGATTTAGAAAGGTTAATGTTTAGTTGTTTGATCAATCTTATATACCTATATGTATTAATCTAAACTGATCCGATGATGAAAATATGTAATATAACCATTGTTAAATTTAAACAATAAAAGAATTGAAAAAAAATAAAAATAAAAATAAAATCCTTAAGTATCATAAATCATAAATTCATAAGTATGTGATAAAAGTGAGGTCTAAGAACCTATAAGCCATTATCCTGTGCAATAGTATTGACAAGCATGATAACACTTCATCAATGGAGAATTACATTCATAGCTATTTTATTATATGAATAGAAAAGAAATTAATGCACTATAATAAAACTATATACAACATTCAAATTAAAGTAGCAGAATTTTCCATAATATCCATAAACAGTCCATCATGAATTATCAAATAATATACACTAAACCTATAACCTAATATCACAAACTATAAATAATCGCTCACATCATTAAGATAATAGAGCAGTAAGGTAATATACAACAAACTAAATTAAATCAAAATTCCATAATGGATGATGAATAATGAAACAATCAATTTCCCACATCATAGACTATATAAATTATATTTTAATATCACTTGGGTAATTTATATGGATTAATTATTATGTCAAGAGCTGGTGGAATTATGATGATTAATTTGATACGTTTTGCTGTGAAAAGGCTTACCCTCCTGTCAATGGCAAAGGTGCAAAATAAACTAAGGTTGTTTGATAAAACTCCCACTATTCTGTGTTAGTTAGAAGCTGTTCTTTCTTTTCATAATGCATTCTGACTCCGTGGTAGTTATACAGTAAACAGTAACTTCTATTACCTTTCTCACAAAGAATTTCCAAGCAACTGTGACTACTGATCTTTCAATAATGTTAATATACACTTTTGAGTTAAAGATCTCCATTTAACAGATAGAAAAGTAAAAAAAAAAAAAAAAAAAAAAATCATAGTCTAGAACCACAGCTAACTTATATTATTGTATTAAACAAATATTTATATAGTGCCTTCTGTGGGCTTACAAATATTAACTCATCTAACTTCTCACACCACCTCTATACAGTAGATATTATTATTATTTGCTGCATCTACAGATGAATAAACTTCCTGAGGCATAAAGCAGCCAAATGCCTCTCCTATGGTTATGTAACTCCTGAGTGAAAAACAGGACTCTCCTACAGATCTGCACTGCAGCATGAGGCTCCACACTGCTATTCTGTTGCCATGACAATTTCACATAATTGTTACTGTATGCGAATCACAATTCTAAAACTAATGGGTTCAATTATTATGTATTTTTTTCAGAAATACAAAGTGTAAAATAGAGAAGTATTTTACAGGCCACAGACTTAAAACTTTTTAATGGAAGCAGAAAAGTTAAAATGGAACTTTTTTTAAGACTTACAGAAAAAGTGCAATATGAACTAAAAAAACATACAAAGTTATTCAGAAGAACTTTGCTTACCTGACACAGGTGCTATGGGCTATTTTAAAGCATTATAGTGAAACACAATGGATTATTTGCCTTAATACCTCTATTAATATCTCTTGGGAGATCTCACACTAGCTGAACATCAAAGATCATTTTTGAGATGTTTTTTACAATAGAGTTACAAAATATACTTTGATTTTTTAAGCTGGAAGACTATCTCAAGGAAGTGAATTTCTAGACTATGTCTGATAAGTTTGTTAAAAGACCAAAACTGTGAAAACCTTATGTGAAACTTCATATTTATTCTAGTTTATTCCTTATATGCAAAAACAACTCATAGCCAACTCATGCCAAGGAGAAGGGAGAAATGCCTCCAATTACGCTATTTCCATTTGCATCAGACACCTGGCCTCGCTCAGCCCTAAAATAAGCTGCGCGCATCTCCATACAGACATAATCTACACACTTCAAAATTCCTCATTCATGTGGAATTGGTCCTTAATGTGCCACTTTGTGGCTGACCACAAAAGCTCTCTAGAACATGGAGCATTGCAAGACTGGTGGCACATTAACCTTGACAATATAAACTATACCTGACTACTATGGTCTTCCTAGAATAGGACCAGTAATACCCTGGCTTTGAAAATGCAGGATAAAGAAAGGGCATCAGAGTATCTGCTCACCGATTAAAACATTTTTAATTGCAGTATTATATAACATGAAACTATGTTTTATTAATTTTTTTTATATATTATGGCTGACTGAGCCTGCCATAGGAATGGGGCTGCCATAGCATGTGGTACCGTGGATTGAACCACAGTCCTTGCAGTTGCCTAAGCTTGCCTAAGCAAGCGCTTTAGACCAATGAGCCATCTCGACCGCCCCTGAAACTATGTTTTATTATTAAATATACAATTTGGTAAAGTAAGAATATTCTCAGGGCTACACAACCATCATCACTCATTCCAGAACTCTGATCATCCAATTAAATACTAAAGTCCTACTTTTTCATCTTACGCTGGGATAAAGCTTGGAGATGCAGCACTTGACTAGCACACCCAAGACCCGAGGTTTAATCCTCAGAGCTACACACACACACATGCATGCGCACACACACACACACACACACACACACACACACACACACACACACAACCGTATTCCCTTTCTTTCCCCTGGTAATACCGCTTCTACTTCCTGTACCTTTGACCTTACTTAACCATGTGCCTCATGAAAATGGAATCGCAGTGTTGTACTTCTGCGTCTGCTTATGTAACAACATTTTTTGATAGTTCACGCTGAATCATCTACCAGATTTCATTTCGTTTTATAGGTAATATTCTAGTGTACATGTTCACCATTTTTGTTTATCCACTCGCTGCTGGATGACTGCCTTGTTTCTACATTTTGGCTGCTGTCAGAAAGTGCAGGGTACTTCCCAGGCGACATGAGAAACCTATATTTAACTTTGTGAGAAGCTGCCGAACAATTTACTATATTGCTGCCACACCATTACATTCACCGGCAATACACACAGTGTCCAATTTCAGATCCTTGAAAACATTTACCATCATGTACTTTTAAAAAATCATAACCATCCTAGTGGATGCATTGTTTTGTGATTTTTGACTTTCAATTTGGGGGTAACAGAGTAAGCTCTGGTCTCCAGTGATACCTGTATTGTATGCTACCAGTGTGGACTCCAATAAACCACATATTCTCTTTATATCTCAGTTTTCTCAGCTGTGGAAAATGTTTATTATTTGTTTCTATGCTTCTCTGCAGAGTATACAGCCAGTGAAATACTGCATATGAATGAAGTAGTATTTATAACTCTATTACCAGCAGGAGCATCCCTATTCAAACTAAATACATTAGGCTATTTTGCATAAAGCGAAAATGGTATCATGTGTGTTTAGCTTCTTTTTACATGGCAAAGTACACATAAATGTGATATATATTAATACTCATAAAATTAACAATTATAAAGTGATCATCATGACCAAAGTTAAGCAACTGAACATTCATAGCGCGTTTGGGTCCTATAATACAGCACCCTCCCTCCTTGCGAATTTAAGCCATTATCCTTATCTTTACTTCCTTATTTACCACTCCAGTATGTATGCTGTAAACATCAAATTTTAATTCTGATTGTATTAAAGTAAATGGACAAATTATATATTCCATCTCTTCTTCTTTATGCCTAAGAGGTATTCATGTTGCTATATGTAGAAACATTTGTTTAGTATTAATGTTACACCCCATTATAATACCATCATAATACTCTAATATATGGGTATTAGAGAAAATGTTTCCATTCTTCTATGAATCTCTGGATTGTTTCCAAACTCCAAGAATGTGAGTAAATTCTACTATGATCATTCTAATACAAATACTGATGTTTGGACCCACACATTGCTAAGAATTTACTGGCAGTAGAACAGCTGAAAAGAGTATGCTTAAGCATGTAAAGCTGGAATGTTTGTAAAAGATCCCAGTTTCCCCTGTCACAAGCAGTATGAGTGAGCTCCCACTGATTCTTGATGTGCAGGATTAGATAGGCACAATTTCTGTGATACTGTATTTCTCTGGTTATCTCAATTAGTTTAGATACTCTCTAAATGTTCATTGATCCATTTTTCTAATATCTTACTTATCATTGGTGGTCTGCATATTTGGTAGAGATTTGTAGTCATATTTATGTAATATGTACAATTTCTTTATGTTGTATCAGGTGCAAATCCTTTCCTCCATCCTGTGGCTTTTTTTCCCCTCTGTAATAGGGTATTATACAGGACATATGTTCTGAATTTTAATATAACCAAATCTATTCATCTTTTCACTTATGGTTAGCACTTTAATACCATTTTTATAACTACTGCACATTTGAAATAATGAAACTATTCTCCTGTATGCAGAAATATTTAGTTTTTTATGTGTATTTGGCTCAGCTCATTAGGAAATGGTTTTTTGCTTATGTAATGGATAAAAACAAGTTTTCTTTAACTATCATTATTTAGCAGCCTAATTGTGCAAGCACCATTGTTTAAACAAACTTCTTTTGCCCATTTTGTAAATTAAAAAAAAAAAAAAAGTGGATCTTCTTTTGTCATAAATCTAGTTGGCAAATAGGCCTATTTTGATTTGTGGGTTTTGAAAATAGTTCCATTAATTCATTTGTCTATTCCTTTACCAATTTTACATCATCTTAATTATCTTCATCTGTCTTAAAAGTTTTAGCATATGGCAGTTAATAAAACCTACCACTTTATAGATCTATTTCAAGATTATCGTACCTATTCTGCTTTCTTTGTTTTGGTGTATTATGAATGCAAAAACAAGAATTGGTCCAATGTTTCCCCTACCAAAATGTTTATAAAGTAAACATTTGTTGGAAATTATAGTAAGATTACACTGAATTCACTAAAAATGGAACTATTTGAGAACAATGAATATGGTCATGATGATAACTCTGATCATGTTTAAACAGGAATCCAACAATGGTTTTCAGATTGTACACTATTGTCCCCAAATCAGTTATTTAGATTGCCAGATATAAGCATGTAAGATTGGTCAAAAAATTAAAAAGTAGAAAATAAACTTAAGCATTAACTGTTCCTTTCAACAGACCAGCAGAAACCAGCAGTACAATTATCCCAGTTATCGTGTGCATATACACATACACTTCTTTTTCCCTTCCTCTCTTTCTTTTCTTCTCTCCCTCATCCCAGTCATCTCTTCCCTTGGAACAGTTTCTTTCCCTTTCCCAGTGTTCACTGTACCTGTCAGGTCCCATTTACTCTTTCTGAGGCACTTATCACAAGTCCAGAACTCCTGACATTCCAAGGTTAGGAATATCTCTTCTGAACATCAGAGTCTAGACTATCTCTCCTGAACACCAGGAAGAAAAATGATAGCAAGGCCTAATCCAACTAGTAACTTCTTCCTCCAGAGTAGCCAGGAAGACTCATCCTATTTGCTTATCCACAAGAGCCACACCATCCACCAACAGAATTATGCTATAGAATATAGACTTGCAAGAATGACATTAAAGAGTCATCATGAATTACTTGCTAGACTAGCGCTTAACATTTTCCTGATCATGCTCCAAGAGTATTACCCTTAAAGAGAAGGATCTTCATTTATGCACTGTAAGGTCTAACACTTCCTATCATCCTTTTAAACCAGCTATGAATTTTATTAGTAACTTGTTCAATAATTTGCTTCAGTCAAATCAATAGACCATGCACATTTGACATGTACAAATTTAAATATTAATGGTCAACTTTGCCTCTACTATTGTCGTGATCAACCATTTACTAAATGCAAAAGAGTTGAGAGGGTAAAGGTACAATAACAGAATCTAAGACAAAAAATTAAAATTCTCTTGTGCAGTACTTCAGGGATCTGAGCCATTTTGCTGTTGTAGGACATTTCTATAGGAAATGGCTTTATTATCTTCCTTGGGATATTTTAATCAACAGATTTCTAGCTGCTTCAAAAAGAGAACTCCAGCTTTATCATTCCATGTTCCTTATTGCTTATAAACTATCACTTAACTTTTTTCTATCATATCATTTTTTAAAATCATAGTCTATTTTGTTCTACCTTGAGTTGTACAATTTATACATGATAAAACAAAAAGTTACTTATTCATATTTGTCTCTGACAGGAACTAGGATTGTTTTGAAAAAGCAAAAATGTGCTTATTTACTCTGCATTATTCTTGCAGTTTAAAAATGGTATTGTTGTTCAGACTTTTGAAAAACTACCTATGTCAACTGGGTATCGTTAATAAAATTCAATTTTGAAATAAAACTTGACAAAAATTCACCTCTTTCAGATTGGTTTGGAGATGAAGGTAGCAGAGGCATACTGCACAATAAAATTAAAGCAAAGGCATCTTCCCGATTGTGGTAGGCTCAATGATAAATGGTGAAATATCTCTATTGGAGAACAAAAGCTAAGTTTATTACCACAGTTTTGGATGTGCCTACTGAATTTTAAGTATATAAATCAAATAAACTCATTGCCATGTACATTATTTTTGTCATCTTCAAGTTCGTGACTGCTGTCCTCATTCAATTTCTAAGAGGTAAAGACTATACTAATTGGACATAGTTTGTAGATCACAGCACGTTATTTTTGGTCTTTGGATATTCCCTAGCTCCATAAGCAAAAAAAAGACACTCAACTTCAGCTTGTGCTGCAGCACTGCGTTATATCAAGCTCACAGAGGCGAGAGAACAAGAACAAGTACCTGGAGTTACCCCAGTCAGGACCAGGGCCCGAGAGGGACCCTCTGGAGTCTGTTGTGTATTTGTAAACCACTAGCAGGCACTGTTTACACAGCTCGACCAGGCGCTGGCAACACTGGAGCTGCAAAGGAGTCACCACCTCCGGGCTTTTAGCAAACATGCTCTCCCACGAGGATCTGTTGGCATGGAAACAGACAGGACTTCATGTTTGCTGTTAGAAATGGCAACCAGCTGTATCACTTACCTAGCAACAAACTGATAAAGGAAGATGGAAATGGTCTCGCATATCTGTAGTCACTGTGAATGACTGAAAAGTAGATAACATACGCAGATTATTTTACCTAACACAAATAATGCACTGCAACTCAGTGTGTGACCACTCTGCACTAGGAGAATATTGGATTAATCCTGTAATTATGGCCATCTCTTTTGAAACACTCAGATGTAACTGTGCCCTGATATTCCTAGAGCACGGTTTTGTGCACTAGAAGTCATGTTCTCTCAGTAAGTACTGTGCTCCCAAAGTGAATGCTCCTTTCTAAGAGCCCTTAGTTATTCCAGAGAAGGCAGTAGTACACACCTTCCCATAAATCCTTACTCGTATGCATGTACATGTGGGCAGGTGCACTAACAATTCCTAAGTTTACCATCATCACTGAAATGAGAAAGCATCTCTTCACCGGAGTGTGAGAAGAAAAGGGAAAATAGGGGAGGGAGAAAAAAGCAGAGACAGGCACACACAGAGTGAGCTAGAGTGAGCAAACGGGAAAGAGCGATAGAGAGAGACAGAGACAGAGAGAGACAGTGAGACAGAGACAGAGCCTGAGAAACAGACAGTGACAGAGACAGAGAGATAGAGAGACAGACACAGACAGGAACAGAGACAGAAGGATTGAGACAGAGACAGAGAGACAGAGGGATACAGAGACAGGCAAAAAGAGAAACAATGGGAATGAATGAATGAATGAATATGAATGAGTGGATATAAAGTTTATTCGTTAGTGTAAATGAAACTCATTAAGCTTCAAAGGGCAAGTTGTTTCCACTTGGCTCAAGTCTTGTTTTACATAAACCAATTCAGATAATCCTCAGAGAAAAGAGAATGTTTTCAGAAAAGAAAAATATATATTTTTTTTCTGGAAAAAAAATTCCAATAAGAAATTCAAAGGCTCCGCTTTCAAACTATGTGCATATTTGATGTATTTGAATTTTATAAAATGCTTTAGACACACAGCAAGGTATTTTTTTGCTAGAAACAATACTATTCACTTTCTCAGGAGAAACACAATCCCCAGAAGACAGCATGTCATCAATGAATGACAGACAGGCTTTCTGAAGCAGGAAGATTCAAATGAGTTAATGAAAGGAACTAATTTTCTTCTGTGTTATGAACTATTCAGGACTAAATACAATATTTTTTAACAAAGGAATAAAATTTATTGTCACTTAGTAAATAGTGTTAGTTAAATTGACTTGAAATAAAATGTAAACTATAACTAAACATAAGAACTAGATATTATGTTTCCCTAGTATAGATTTAAAATCAATTTAAACTACTTTGACAAAAAATTAAGGAGGGAATATGTTTATAATTAATATACCACAATCAAGAAGGCCCTAAATGCTTGAACTCAACATATAATCATTTTAAATAAATGGAAACAATCCACACAGAAGAGCCCTGCAGGTCTGCAGAGCACTGGACTCGCTCCCCCATAGGTACCCTGAGCGGGTCTCAAAACCTCCCTCTGTATTTACTTTGTCTACTTCAGAGCTACTGATCAGATTTATTATCAACTCACTTAAATCATGGTAATTTTCTTAACCTGGTGTTTAGAGGAAGAAAAAAGAGTAAAATGGAAAATAATAACTGGAAATATCATCCCTTGACATACACTTCCATTTGTGAGTTATAATGTGACCAGCTTTGGCTACTCATTCTCTCAATCCTCTTTAAATATTTAAAATAAATCTATGAATGAAGATCCTATGCATATATTCACCGTGGCAAAGAAGCTACAGGCTTCTCTGAGTCTATATCCAGTAGCAGCATACAGACTGCATGAAGAGAGAAGGCAGGACGTGAACAAGCCCTGCTTCTGCTAGTGCTGGGCTAATGGAACTCCCTCTGCACAACAAAAACCTATGTGAGGACACCAGCACTTGTGTCTCCAGCAACCACCTGCCACCTGGACTAGGCAAGCTGAGGGGAAATGGCTTGGAGATCCATTGCACAGCATCTCAATGCCAATACAACACAATGTTTTTTGAACAAGGTAAAAGAAGGTAAAAAATGAAATTAGGTGGACTATTAATTTTATTAAAGAACCTCACACTATAGAAGGGACACACTTTTAAGATACTTGAAAAATAATGTGCTTGGTTTTCTGGAAGAGAGTTCACAGAGAGCCTTGAGAGAGAAGATTGAAGAAATAAAAAATAATCAACATATGAGAGCCTTACATCTACAGGTGGGAAATTTAGACTGCAATGACAGATAAGGGAAATCCCCATATTCTAGGAAATGACCATAACATGTGACACCAGAACGGTAGCAGAAATGCCTAGCCATCTTTTCATTTTACTTAGCTCTTCTACCAAGCCTTTCTCTTGGTTCAAATTCTATCATACTTCCTTTGTGCCCCTTTTTAAATGATTACATTTGTAGATATCACTAATGATATCATAGCATACTGGTTAAGAGCCTGAACGCTGGAATCAGGACTAACTGCACTCAAATCTCAGTTCTAGGTCCTTAGCACCTGTCTGCATATGCCTATCTGACTAGAAAAACAAACCCAGGATGAAGGGAGGCCATTTCTGAATTAAAGGACATCAGAATGCTTAGTTTAGATGTCTTGAGGATAGAATGACAGTAGTTCACAGCCGCTTTGGCAGCACTGGAACTTTGGAGAGGAAGCAGTCCAGCTGTAATTTTAAAAGCCTGCTACATAAAGGAAACAGCCAAATAACTTGAAAGATGCTAATTTATATTTAAAATTTTTCATTAAAAATACCATCTCTCTACTGAATTCAAATCAGTTACAAGTTGTGCTCATATTAATCATCTTATCTAAATTAGTTTAATTGATATAAATTAGAGTTGAGTACTAATTACATGTAGTGAAATGCATATTTTAAAATATTAAAGAAATTCAACCATTTTGGGGGGTTATCTATATAAGTAAATCCTAAGATATTTAAAGTTACAATAACAAAAGATGACTGAGAACTTACCCAGAATCACAGAAACAGTTCCATAGTCCTTGGCCATGACTCCAGAGTAGGCGATTAAACACTCGGTTGAAAATCCGATACAAGGTTACTTCTTCAACATCAGGTACCTTCCAGATACGTGGAAGAACTGACCGAATACTTGTTTTTACTATGTCCAAAACCTAGCAGAAAAAGCAAAGTACTTAAAATCTCTCTATATATATGTATATGTGTGTGTGTGTGTGTGTGTAAAAGGTTCAAAGATGAACTCACACTTAGACACACAGAAGGTCTAAACAAGAGTGCAGAATAAAATGTCTAGAAATAGAGCCACGTAGTTATGAAACTCTTGTATATGACACAGGTGACAAGTTATATCACAGAAGAACAAAGTGCCCCAACCTGAAAATTTAAAAAATGGTCTTCATGAAAAATGGAGGCTGAATTCTTATTTTACTCAATTAATAGAAGTAAGTTCTAGTGATGTCTTAAGTGCTAAAATAGTAAACCATTAACTTTCTTAATGGAAAGTACAGATAAATATCCTTCAAACTTTGGTTTAGATGAAGATTACTTAAGTTACAAAAAGTATGGACCATGACACATCAATAGATTTTTTCTATTTTTTAAGATTAATAGATTTTTATTATGTTAGAATTAAGAATTTCTGTTTATTAAAAATACTTTTTTTATTTTAGAGAAGGGTCCACTGGGTGTTCAGAGTTTCACTACTAGGTCGGACTCATAGTGGCCCGCCTGTTTGCAGCTTCCCTAGGGCTGTGACTGCAGGTGTGCACCACCATGGCCAGTCTCAATTGTCTTCTTCTCAATTGGGGCCAGCATAGGAGGCCCGGGGTCAAACTCCTGGCCCCTGCATGTGCTTTCAGGCACTTTAATCTGCTGAGCTATTTGTCTGGCCCTTAAAGACTTTAAAGAAAATACAACACCACTTTACAAAGAAAACATACTCAAAACATGTACAACCAAATGAAGATTAATATCAGGAATACATAGAGAATTCCTAGATTATTATTAATAGAAACATCTTAGGGGAAACAAGCAAAAAAATTATAGACACTAATAAAGAGGAACAAGAGGAAATAAACATAGTAAACATAAAGAAAAAGCAAGACTATATATGAAGATATCACTTCACACCCATCTCAATGACAAAAACCAAAGGTATACCGCCCAACACCAGAGAGGATATAGATCTCCAGGATCTCTTAGACGTTGTTGCTCTGATTACAAAATGGCACTCCCCCTGGAAAGCCACTTGACAATGTCTCCTGACTTTGAAAATTCCTACAGTATATACCTCCCAGCAACTTTTCTCCTGAGGGACTCTCTCCATGGTAACAACAGATAGCATGTACACGACTGCTCACACAGCTGTTCCCAGTTGTTAGCACCTAGAAACACAACCTAACTACAAGATCAGCAGTTGGATAAAGGGTGGCACACTTACTCCCTTGGACTATGAAGTAATCAGAAGGAACAAAAGCTGGCATGTAACACAGATTCTTGGAAATTTAGAGTAAGCTAAAACTACACGCAAGCAATTACATAGAGATGATGCTGTTTGATAGAAGCAAAATAGCTACATTTAAACAATATTTTGGAGAAAATTTAAAATATACTAAAGAAACCCAGGAAATGGTAAATGCTGAATTCAAAGAAATAGTTCTCTGAGACTAAAGACCCAGAAGAAACCATTAGGTTGGATACATACAGCCTATTATCAAGATCTTAGCTTTCAAATGTTGGGTTCAAATGTGGTATAATAATGTTTAAAGGCACTAAATAAAAATAGGGCACACACACACCAATAGGAAAGACTCATGAAATGAGGACTAAGGTGAGCTGGACAGCTGAAATCAGTAAAGTCCTGGAAAATGTGCAAAAAGCTTCATGGAAGAAGCTACTCTGTCTCCATAATGTGCACTGGATTTTTATGTAATACAAGTATTTCCAGAAAAACTCAAAAATATCAAATATCTAGGGCTGGTGAGAGAGCTCAGTGGACTAAGCACCTGCTCTAGCAAGCACAGGGACTGGGGTTCAAACCTCGATCCTGCATTCCACACCAGCTCCACCTCTGGGGCAAACTGAGCCCATGACCAAATCCAAGGCATCTGAGGCTGGGAGTGGTGACCCACGCCTGTAATCCCTGCGCTGGGGAGGCTAAAAACAGGAAGATCATTATGAATCAAACTATCCAGTGAGATCCTGTATCAAATACATAAAATGAAAAAAAAATCAAATATCAATAAATACAGTTATGTCAATTTTAGCCCACAAAAATCAAGTACTTTAAATCTATCTATGGGCCGGGCGTGGTGGCGCACGCCTGTAATCCCAGCACTCGGGAGGCTGAGGCAGGAGGATCAGTGTGAGTTCGAGACCAGCCTGGGCTACAAAAGTGAGCTCAGGACCAGCCTGAACTGCATAGCGAGACCCTGTCTCAAAAAAGACAAAAATAAATAAATAAATAAATAAATCTATCTAATTGTGGTAACTATCTTTGAAAATGAGAATGAAAGATTAAAGCAGAAAAAAAAAAGGCAATCATAAAGGCTGTGGGAGGACATAATTTCTCTCAATATGAACATAAATGAAGAATTGGAAACAGATGAAAAAATTCCTTTCTCTTCAAAACATCAACACTAAAGAATTGGTATTAATCATACTCTGGCCAAGAAATATTTAGAATAAATGTGTGTTTAGGAATCTATCTGATAAAAGGATTCTAAGACAACTTTTGCTGTTTAGAACAGAGCCACAGCTGCCCCCACACACAGCACCAGTGCTTCCCTCTGTCACATCCTCACTGCCTGTGAGGTCGCAGCAGAAACAGGCTGCATGCCTTGACGGGGTGCTTGTGAACAGTCCTGCAGAAGCACATTACTGTAGCTAATGAATGCTTAATTATGAAGAGGAATATTTTAAAACTTTGCTATGAATTTTTATTCACAATAATATCAATAAAATATGTATAGCAGGCACTAATTTATGCCTTTTGTTTGTTACAATTTTCACTTAGGCTATTAGTTTAACTTTTTATATTTTTTAATGTAAAAGGCAGTTCTCATGATTTGTGTGAGACAAAAACTGATTCAACAATAATGACGAATTTAGAATATTTCTTTTTTTTCTTTTTTCTACTTTCTGTCATATATTAATGTACAATAGCTGGTCAAACATCGCAATTCAAAAAGGAAGTAAAAAAGTAGTTTATGAAGTACCATAAAATCTCAAGAATAAATGTGAATTATATAAAAAAAACTGACATTGCAAAGTGTTATTAACATTGGGAACTGAACATTAAGTTAGTCAGTTCTTGCACTATACCATAAGAGAATCATTCAACTTTAAAACGTTGGGAAGCATTTGAGATGACGGAGCATTCACTTACTGCTTTTCAAATACACTCCATGCCCAAGACTGCACCCGCTTAGTAAGTGAGCAGCTGGCACATCTAGACCTGTGCCCTTAGCCACTTCCTAACCTTGCCTCACAGTCTGTCTTCTCCCAATGCCAATGGCATAAACGTAGGAGAGAACCTGTGTTTTCTTAGATTTAGTTTCACCTCTAGACAGATGATGCTGAGCAGAGTGATGAAACCCCCCGTGCAACTGGAGGGGCACCCTTCCTGCCTGAACATGACGCTTACATTAGTTTGCTATAGTCTAAAAGGCGATACAGATAGAGAGGCAAATAATTACAAGAAGGCAGAGAATAAACAAGAGAGAAGTCAAACTGGGAAGAGGTAAATTAATGTCACTTCTATTTGCGCTGCTTTCCAGATTCCCGGTGCTTTAAAGTTATAAAAAATTGCATGGAAGCTGAATTGTTGAAATAAAAATAAATGGTCAGTAAGGTGCCCTTGTGTTTACCTGTGGGCTCAAGTGAGACTGCTTTATAGAATACAGGTATTCATAACCTTACATAATGACTTTTAAAAGCATCCCAATTCAACCTTAAAATCTCCATGGGAAAAATAAATGGAACAGTTAGTCAGTGACAACATTAATAAAATGAAAAGATTTGTCTTTTCCACATGAAATATAGCATATTTAAAGGCATAAAGCACACAGACAAATTCATATTTTGCAAGAACATACAGATGTTGAGTGACAAACTGCTCCATATGGCTGAACAGTTGGTCCTAAATTAAAATAATAGCATGAGGTGATGGTGGTTTAGAAATAACATTAAAACCACTACATGCTATTCTAATGATGCGTGCAGCGGCCATGGCAATAGGGTGAAGGCATCCTTGCTGATGCAAAACCAACAGCTCCGAACAGCATCTGTGTCAGCCCAAACAAAAAGAGGTGGAAAGTGCCAACGGCAAAATTCAGGCAGAAACAACAAGAGTGGGTATTAAAAAGAAACTACTATGTAGGGAAGAAATAAATGGTAAGCAAGGATTCTTAGAACCTGAAATAAACAGTATGACCTTCATCTGACTACTGATTTCAGTTCATCCTCCAGTCTTAGCTTGTGCCTAGACACTACATCAGTGAATAAGCTTTACAGCAAATCTGACATTCTTCACAGGCCAACAGCACGGCAGTATTTTCATACTTCATATATATTCCTTACAGACTACTTAAAGCAACTGCATTCTTGGCAGACAGCTAAATTATGCAAGTGTGGGTTTACCACAACATGACGTTAAATAAGATTAACTATTTCCATTTTCACCTGGTGAGGACTCTTTTCAGGATTAATTCCCATACTCTTGATCTCTGTATTTTATACCCATTAGAGAAAATGTGAAGTAAGGCAAATAATATTCTTTTATTTCTGAGAATACAAGAAAGAAAAACATGTGGGAGACTCTGTGTGTACGGCATCCTTATCTCAATGCTTTACAATATTCTAATGCACAAGCAGCAAAACCCTCCATGCTAGAACAGAAAAAGTGAGATACACATTTTAAAAGTGGTCTCTAAATGGAATTAAGATATGCATTGTATACGTAGAGTAGTGCTTGAGACATGATAATCCCTCAATAAATATCACTTGAATGCATGTTTGAGTAAATAAATAAATGAACTCTCAAAGTCCCCACTACAGCCAAGCATAGTTCTTGTACAAAACTGGCAACTAATAAATGTTTGTCAAATTAAATTGAATCACGCATAGCCTTTGTGGCAGCCACACAGACATGCCACTTAAATGAACCTGCTTTAAGGAGTTCAGTTAGCAGACGCTTTCAAGACCTGCGGTAACATCCAGGTTCCAGGTACACTCTCACCGGACTGCTCAGAGCCAAGAGCTGAGCATGGCTGGATACCAGTAAGGGCCACGTCCTCCCAGTATGATTCCCCCAGCAGGCCACCTTTGTGTGGGGCTGCTCATCAGCCTGACCAAGCCAAGACTTGAGCATCCCTGAAGAGTGCGGCTCTTGCTACCCGACCCTCCTCTCTGGCACTCAGTTGGCACGCCTGCACTGCAGCGCAAAGGCTCTCCCTGCTTACCCCAGCTCTGGCTCTTGTGCGTGTTTTCCTACAGAAATCTCATTCTGCCTCCTAGCTCCACTCAGCCTCTGCCTTCTAGAGGCCTGAACTGGCAATGCTTTCCTGTGGTTACCATTTTCACAGTCAAAAGAAAGACCTGAATGATGCACAGCTAACAGAAACTATCGAAGTCCTTGGCTTTCTAGATGGGTGACTTTAGAACACCTCATTTTGCATTCCATAGCTGACCTACATTTGTAGGTTTTTATTTTCATGCATGTATTTCCTAGCTTTATAAGGAAATAGCACAAGTTTCCAACTGACAGTCAAATAAAAGGTCAATCCGTTATAAACCAAAGAGCCATATTTAATTCATATTGCTACATATTCTATACAAAATAATTCTGCAGGTGAAAAAGTAAAACAAAACACACTACAGAAATATTCTGACATGAGAGTTCTAGTATTAAAGGAAAAAAATCAGCTAGAGTACATTCCTATATGCAGTCCTACTCCCTCACAAGAAAGTACCTCTTTGCAAATAGTGCAAGTTCCAAATACCAAAGAAATGCTAAGAGCCTATGTGCTTCAGGCAAGGGGCAGAGGCAGCACTGACCCCTAATTCACATTACTACAAGTCCAGAACCTCTGTACACTACCTAGAATTGCCTCTCTAAATTTACAATATAAAAGTTTTGTTTCTTTCAAATGCACCTTGACTCAACTGCATGATTTTCAGGAAAATATCATTTCTGCCAGTTATTCTATGAGTATCTCATCTATGATTTCTTCTATAACAAAAGTTGAGGTACAGGAAAATGTCTACATATTAAATATATAATACATATAAACACATAAGCTAAACACAGTTCAGTTTGTCACAAGGATTGTTTCCATGATACCTCTATGCTTTTATTCTTATCTGAGGTGAAGTTGAAATATTTCACATAATTAACTTACTGTTGCTGCACTTTTTTATTTTAGTTTTTTGAGACAGTGTCTCACTCTGGAGTCCAGGTTGGCCCCTGGGTCTCTAGTTCTGATCACGGCTTATGCTTAGCTTGCCTCAGACACTTGCTGAGGGTCTCATCACAAGATGAACTTGCCCTAGGCTAGGATAGAGCTTTTCTATCCTTTGAGAACCAAAGTGCAAGACATGAATTCATCTGCTAAAAAACAGAACTGTTGTATCAATGTACCTATACAGAAGAATAATGGTGCTATGCCTGTAGCAAGATGCCCCCAAGCCTCGTGTGTTCACAGAGGTACTCTTCGGAGCTGGCTGGATGTAGAGCATGGGACACTTAGATTATCGGCGTGTTGCTACTGGATTACTCCACTGATTGGAAGTAGCATAGCTCTGGGTATGGATAATGACAAATGTATGCTGGGTGTGGGTGGTATCAATCAACAGGCTTATAGCCCGGATTCAATAAAAAGGGAGTGTGAGAAGGCATGCTTGCCACTAGTGGCTGTTTATCAGGCATGCCCTGCTTTGCCAGGAACTGCTTCTCCTCTATGACTGCCCTCTGCATGCCACCATGTCTTGGAGTCAGTGGACTATGAACTGAAGCCACTACAAACTGAGCTAAAATAAACCTTTCCTCCTTTAACACGTGTGTGTCTGGTATTTTGCATCAGCAAGGAAAAGGCAACTCCAGAATGACAGTAATTTATTAGTGAAAACTGGGACAATAACAAACTTTGTATTGGAGATGGAACATCTTGTTGCTTTCTACAAACAAGAGAGAAATAACAGTATCTTTGATTTATGCCCACAGAACAGGCTCCAAGAAAGAGTATCGGGACATACTTTATAAATAACCTAATCTTCACATTAGTACTATTATTCTGCTCCCTCAATACAGAAGTGTATGGTTAACACATGTGACTTCACATATAGAACTGGAAGGATTGTACAAATATTCTTAAATTAGCACAACAGAAATAGACATACTGTCATATGTACTTGTTAGTAAACTTATAAGCAAACATTTACTTATATACTAAATTTAGCCAGTTGAGCATGCCAATGCTAAAATATAGGCAATAAATGGCTTCTTCTAATCACAAATATCACTATTCACATGTATCATTTTCTCATCCTCTAAAGTAGTGGTTCTCAACCTTTCTAATGCCGTGACCCCACAATACAGTTTCTCATGTTGTGGTGACCCCAAACCAAAAAATAATTTTGGTGGCTACTTCAAAACAGTAATTCCAAATAAATAACGTTTTCCGATGGCTTTAGGCGACCCCTGTGTTTTGGTCATTCAACCCTCGCTGGGGTCGCAACCCACAGGTTGAGAACCGCTGCTCTCAAGTATTTATCAGGCATTGACACATCACATGCAAAACATGCTGCATTCAAGTGAACACACAGCACTAGTAAGGAAGGGGTATAGAAAGATGCCACCACAGTACTGAGAGCTCAGAGAGGCGTGTAAAATTGAGCCATTGTAACAAATGTTTAGAGGAAGCTTCCCATAGGTCAGGGATACTCAACCTTTTAGAGATGAGTTCGACTACTGATTAAAAAAAAACAAAAAAAGACTGCCCAAACTATAGCCCAAAACCCACTGATTGATCCCGAAGTCCCAGTACTACAATTAAACCTGAATACTAAGGTTTTAGTTTAGAAAAAAAAAACAATTCATACATTAACATTTTTGTCCTAAAACAAAAGCAGTGTGTGAGCTACAGGTTTGCCACTACTACTATAGGTGACTATGAGTAAGGCCTACTCTGGTTTTAAAAGGGAAGGGAAAACCCACTCTCTCTGTTACTCTTCTCTTGTTGTGAAGGAAGGAAAGGCTTAGCTCACAGCTAGTGGAGGTTTCAGTCCATACTCCTGGCTCCAAGGCAAAGGGGCACATAACACAGAACCACCTTTCACAGCGGAAAAGACCAAAGAGCAGAAAGGGTGGAAGCAACCCAGGCAGCTAGCTAGCTCTCTTCCCTCCTTACATTGTAATGCAAATCACCTGCTCCAGGCCAGGTTCAGCACTCACACCCACAATACTCAATCGCAAACCCCAGAAGATGCCCGACTGCATGAGGCTTGGAACAAAGCCTATACACAAACCCTAACACTCATACATGTCTCAAGGTGGCACAAGTACAATTCAGTACATAGTTCCGTGAAGATTTAAATAGGAAAAGATCTAGTTGTAGGAGACCTAGACAGGCTTCTCAAAGGGGGTGGAAGTGGGCCTTCCAGAGAGTGGTGAAAGGACACGGATGAGGCGATTCTAGGCAGCAAGGACACCTAGGGAAGGTCCTGGGGCCAGGAATTTTTCTTTCTGTCTCTCCGTCCTCCTCCAAACAACATGGGATTATGGTTGGGAACAGAAAGCTGCATGCCATCCCCTGTACTTCACCAGCCCCTGGCCACAGAGATGCTCATGTATCCATGTATCTCTGTCATGAGTATCTTGTCCTTTTAAAAGGTTATTCTAATTTGAAAAAATATATAGAAATACACAAAAATAAAAGAGAAAAAAAATGACACCAAATGTTACTATATCTTCCCCCTGGCTCAATAAATCTAGACTAGTACACATATTTGTAAAGAGATTAAAATTGAAAGACACATATCATCATGGCTTGTGTTTAGATGTTTCTCTAACATCTTACATTGTTCTATCTGGGGCATTTTTAGAGACTGTTGGATCTAATTTGCATAAAATTGACGTTTAGTGTAATGTTAAAAAACAGGGGTAACTGGGGTACAGGGGACAACCAAATAGCTCAGTGAATTAAAGTGCCTGCAAATAGGTGCAGGGGTCAGGGGTTTGATCCCTGGGCCTGCAGGCCCCACCCCCAGGGCACGCTGAGACAACCATTGAGACTGGGTATGGTGATGCATGCCTGTAATCCCAGCTCTCAGAAGGCTGTAAACAGGCAGATCACTATGAGTCTGATCTAGCAGTGAGACCCTGAACACTCTGTAGATCCTTCCCTAAAAAATACAGAAAAAAAAAAAAAAAATCAGGGGTACTAGGATTAAGGGTGCGTTACCTGCTTTAAGTAGCCTAGATAAGATATAAGAAGAAAGGAGCTGTGTCTATTGATTCCTTGCCTTTTGTCTGTCATGAACTGTTTCTCTTCTGGAATGCCTGTCTCTCATGCCCCCCTGGCCTTGCTGCCAGCCGATTATAAGCTAAAACTTGTACAAACTACAAACTAAGTAAAGCTTCTCCCCTTGAGTGTCAGGTATTTCATCTCAGCAATCAGAAAAATAACACAAAATTTGGTACCAGAAATAGGATTGTCATTGTGAGCATACTGGGCCATGTGGTCCTTTAGACATAACTTGCAAGAAGAGTTTTAAAAGGTTTACAGATGCCACCTGCAAAAGTGGAGCTAGAATGTCTTAGAAGCTATACTTGATGAGAGATTCTGGCCATAGCTCAAAAGACCAGAACATTGACAAAAAAGATGTTGATAAAGACCAGGCTTGAGAGGTTTCTGCTGGGAAGGACTACACTACCTGTTAGGCTCCAGACAATACATATTATGGCTTGGTAAAAAGGTTTTCTGCACTTTGCTCATGCCCAGAGACTCCATCCAAGGCTGAGATTAAGAGCAACAACTAGTTAATTTGGGGGAAGGAAAACACTAAGGTGGTCTTAATGTTGAAGCTGTGGCATGGCTACTATTTGGGGCCTTTAGCCAGATTTCTGTAGAGAATCAAAAGCTATAAGCCTAGCAAAGTGAGTTAAAACATTTTGAGATTCACTAAAAAGTAAGTTCCAAGAGAGCTGTAGACTATAAAGGCAGAACAGAAGAAATCTTGATTGCTGAAAGGAAAAAGCAGAAAGACTCCACCTTTGAGTCTCAAAATTATAAAAGCAAAAAGCAAAGCTTTACTTCATAAAAGAAGCCCAAAGCATCATGTTCTAAAATGGTGGCAACCCAAAACAGTTGCTTGTCAAGATTTAGTTTATGGGCACCAGACCCCTACAGCCAAGAGAAAAGACAAAAAACAAAACAAACAAAAAAAAAAACCTGGGTACTGCTCCAGCTGATGGCAGGGCTGAGTGTCATCCATGTGGTGGTGGTTTTAGGCACATACGAAATACAACAGTTGTGAGGTCAAAAAAGCTTCCACTTTGTTTGTTTGTTTGTTTGTTTGTTTAAAAGCCTAGGAGGTCAAGCAGTACATCCCTGAGAGGGCAGTATGTAAACTGGGTAAAACCAAAGGCACAGTGGAGGCTCCAGAAGGTTAAAAGCCAAAAATGTAGATAACCCAAGAAAAGCTGCAAAGAATAAACAAAGCCTGCCAAAGAAAAATGGCACATGGGCCCCAAGAACCAGCAGTGCTCTCAGGAGACGCACCCAAGCCCTACGATCTGTCTGTTTGTTTTGTCTTGTTTTGTTTTGTTTTGTTTTGCTTTGCTTTTTTTCTCATCAAACTGTTTTAATGCGTCTCAAAATTCTGTGACAGGTTTTTGGTCAAGTTGTTTCCATTAAAAAATATTGACTTTTTAATAACTTAAAAACTTCCATACACACACACACACACACACACACACACACACACACACACTCCACACAACTCTCCTTCTGAAGCTTTTACAATGCACTGTCAGCACTAACTTCCACTTCGCCTCTTGCCACAGATTGCCAGGGTGCTAGACGTGGAACTGTGGGATTCAAGCTTTCCCCTGTTGGATTTTGGTCCTGCTTTATTCTCCCATTCCTTGCCATTCCCATTTATAACTTTTGAGATGAAATGTTATCTTGTGCCACTGAATGTTGGAAGTGTTTATATTCCTTTCCATTTGTACAAGAGCTTGCTGCTAAGGGTTTGCCTTTAATTTTGAGAGGAGACTTTAGACTTTTCAGCAACACAGAGACTGTTAGGACTTTGACAACATTTGGAGACAGACTAAATGCTTTTTGCACAGAGACACGCGGTTTCGAGGGGCATGGGCTGGAAGGTTAAGGCTTGTGTTTAGAAGTCTGCCCAAAGCCTCATGGAGGCATAGGTGGGGCTTTCTCCGAGGTGGTGCTAATGTGTGTGAGCTAAGACTGATTTATGGCACGATGCTAAGAGCAAAAGCACTAAAATCAAGGTTGTGAGTGTTACCTGCCCTAACTAACCTAGATAAGATACAAGGGATAAAAAGAGCCCCATCCATCCTTAGCTTGCTGTAGCTTTCACTCTCTGCCATGAACTGCTTCAGCTCTGTGACACCTGTGTGCTATGCTACCTCACCCTGGAGCCAGCAAGTTATAGGCTAAGCCCTGCAGACTGTGAGCTAAGTAAACCTTTCTTCCTTTAACTTTGGGCATCAGGTATTTTTGTCTCAGCAATGAAAAAAATATCTAACACATACACTAGTATGGAAATTGTTTAATACCCTAATATCTTCTTAGAGTGATAAGGAAGAGAGAATGTTACTACAGATGCTGTTTCTTTGAGAAGTCCCCAAAAATGCAGATCTCAGGCTGGAGAAATAGCTCAGTGCTCTAAGAGCCTGCCTGCCAAGCGCAAGGACCTGGGTTCCATCCCTGACCCTGCATGTTAGGCTGGTCCTAGAACCAAGCATAGCATGCCAGCCACTGAAACTGGGTGTGGTGGCACGGGTCTGTAAACCCAGAATTGAGGAGGCTGAGACAGGAGGATCACTATGAGTCTGAGCTGTGTAGCAAGACCCTGTACCAAATCAATAAATAGATTTTTTTTAAAAGAAATGCTGATCTTATCAAAAATTGTAACCCCTGAATTTATAAACAGAAAGATAACTGAGAAAATTCTTATCTACACTTTTAGAAGAGTACACCTTCTCTTTCTAAATCCAAGCTGTCAAATATACAAGTAGTAATCACAGCTAGCTCTTTTAAATTTAAATGTTAATTAGTTAAATCTAAACTTAAAAGCCAGTTTATCAGCCACACTAGGCACATTCCAAGTGTTCTATAGCCACATATGGCTAATACTACTATGTTGGACATCAGAGACAGAGAACATGTCTAGCTCTTACAAAGTTCTGTGGGACAGTGCTCATAATTAATAAAACTGGAATTTTTAACCTCATCTAGCTGAGGAATGGATATAAGTCACATAAGCTAATAAAGAATAAAAATGAGAGGCTCCTTCTGTAATAACATGGGCCACATAGAGTTGGCATTTTCACTCTAGACCAAGAATGTCCCAACTATGAAAGAGGTCAGATGGGCTCACAGCCTTCCAGAGCCTCTATGTGGTAGCTATTTCTTGCTTCTAATTAACTCATTATTGGTGATGTTTTATTTATTTATGTTGTGTAGGCAACAAGCCATAGTCTTGTGCTAGAAGTGAGGTTAAGATCTATAATTCTGGGACAGTATTCAATTGAATGCAGCCAAATTGTATGGCTATACAGCTGGAGAGACATTCAGTTTAGTTCTGAGTGTTTTGCTTCCACAACGACCACTGCAGCGAATGCTCATGTACAGAAGTCTTTTATACATTCAGGCTATGGTTCTGAAGGATAGAATGCTAAAAGAAATCTTTGCTGAGTCATAAGGCTATGAGCATTTAAATTCTAATTTGTACCACAAATTACCTTTCTGAAGACTTACACCAATGTAGTCAGCTTCAAATAGTATAGGAAAGGCCCTTTAATCCATGCTGTTCCTATCCCTGGCTATTATCTGTCTTATTAATTTTTGCCAATATGATGGTTTTTACTTGCCTTTTCTTCATCATTAGTGAAGCCCAGGAACTATTTACATGTTAATTGGCTATTTGAAGATCCACAAATTGTCTTTTCATGGCTTTTTAATATGCTTTGCTATTTTATTTATTAATATTTATAAGCTAGTTTGTCTTTTGCTGATTGATTGCAGAAAGTATAGATTTCCTGGAATTACTTTTCATTTTTGCATGCAACAAATTTCTGTCTTGCTCAAACCATCTCTCCACCTGCCCTATTTCTCCCATCTTCTCTGCTTTTAACTTGATTTAACATGTCTTTTGTCTTGTCACAGATTCTTATATAATCAAGCCTGTCAATCTTTTCCTTTAAGTCTTCTATATTTTAGGTCTTCTCTAAGACATTTTTAAAAAAGTGTTTCTGATAATTTCAAAAGGCAATATATAAGGAATTTATTTTTGTATATAATAAGACATTCCAACTTAACTTTTCACAAACAGATAATCCATGTTCAGCATCACTTTCCAGAAAAATCTTTTCTAAATGACTTAAAATACCATATTTACCATGTGTTAATAAAAAAATTTAGTCTGTTCTAGACTCACAATTTGTTATGGCTGTTTACCTAAACTCTCGTTTCTAAATTATAAAAATTTCATGGACCTGAGGAAATTCATTGTTCAAATTCTAACAAAATGCTCTTACTTTCATCAGTCAAGGCCAGAGTTGGTAACTGGGCAAACATACGTTCACGACCTACAATGCCTTTTGCAATCAATCTTCATTACCTTGTTTCATACAGCACACTCAAAAGCAGCATTATATTTGCACATTGCAGGACACTAAATATCACTTGAGTTTGCTAATACACAATAGTGAGTTTCAATTACTCTGAATATGTAATTTAAAAGTCATAATCTGAGAGCTGTCAAATTTTATCTCATGAACAACAGATCCTAGAAATGGTAAATGGTAGCTTGAATTATCTAAAGTAGCACAACAATTTCACCAAAGGCACTTCAATAGCATATCTCTAAAAAATAAAGTTCCAGTGCATTTGACAGGCCACTCAGGGTTCTGGGAAAGCCCTTTCAAACTCTTCAGGACAGCTGTTAAATACCTTTTACACTGTCTTCAAATCTCCGACCAGAGGACAACCTTCAGATTTTCCCACCATACTGCCATATAACTTGCCACAGTGAGAACAAATGCTCTTGGTTATGACAAACCCTTCCAGTTTACTTGAAAGCAATTTTATCATTTTTTGGGGGGGAAAGGGGTACCAGGGCTACAACTCGGGACAAGTGTCCAGGCAGTCAAGTGTTCCAGCTGATCATCCCTCTTTCCTGTGCCACTCCTGTCTTCAAGATGATTCTTATTAGGTCAAGAACAGGAAATATCTTCATCTTAAAAGTAAGAAATGAAGAACTTTCCTACTAGTCCATGTTCCCACTCCTGTTCAACTAGCACATTTGCCTTTTCCCCCTAGAGGAAAATTTAGGGCTGTGGTTTCTGCCTCTCTACTTTTCATAGATAGAGTCTACCCTGATGAAGTCTCGTCACTCACCTCTCCTCTGAGTTTGTCATGACTGAGATTCCCCGAACCTCCATGTCACCAGAAACAACCGACAGTTCTCAGTCCCCCGCCCTGGCAACAGTGTTCTACCACAGGTGAGAACTCTGCCCTTGCTGCGTTTGGCCTCAAACGTGGCAGCCTGCGGGGTTCCTCTGATCCTCACTGACTACTCCTTCTCAGGCCCCCTGGATGAGTCATTTCCATTCTCTGACTTGGACAAGCAGGAGTATGAGAAGTCCACAATCCAATCTTTAAAACTTCTTCTGTTCTAGCTATACTTCATCTCTAGGTCATCTCATCCAGCTCATGGCTTTCTATACTTCAGACTCCTCAATTCTTACCTGCATACCCAACCTCAGCCATGAACTCAAAACACAACCATAAGATGTCTCACCAGTACATCAACATAGTATATTCAAAATCCAAACAAAATATGCAACAGTAATACCAAAACACTTTTTATATGTTCCAAAGCATTCACCCCTTTAACTACCAGTCTAGGTAAACATCTATTCATTCTACTGCCTAAAAAACCTTCTAGCTAGTCTCTACTTCTATTATGTCACACTTCTTAAGTCCTGCTCTCATGAAATAGTTCACTTGGTCTTTTAAAATTATAAATCCAAATCTGGAATTTGGAGATTATTTAAATTCATCTCTACTTCTTACTTATCTATCTTCTCTTTTGCTTCTAGTTTCTCATATAAAAGAAATCATGCTATTTAAGCTTGTGTGCCTGACTTATTTCACTTACCATTATGTTCTCAAGCTGCATCTATCTACCCATGAGTGCCTCAAGTCTATTCTTTATCAGGGTCATATACCACTGTGTATGAGTACAGTATTTTCCTTAACTGTGCATCTGTTGATAGATATGCATCTGTTTCCAGCATCTACCTGGTATAAACTGTGCTGCGATACTACTTTCTCTTTTGTGCTCTTATGTTTGTTTCTTCTTTGAAAGAATTTTTCTGTCCATGTCTCCTGATCTCAATAACCCCTTTGAAGGTAATGATACACTGTGTACTATTTGTTACTGTCTTCACTATGAATTTTTTTTGTTTTAGTAAAAAAAAAAAAAAAAAAAAAAAAATGAATGGGGCCTGGCAAGCACAAGGTCCTGAGTTCAGTCCCCAGTACCACAAAAAGAAAGAAAAGAAATTATAAAGCAGGATTCGTTGTATGTAGTTGCTATGTAGCTCAGTAGTACAGTACTTGCTTAGCATGCATGAGGTTTTAGATTCAAATCCCAATATTGGAAAAAATTATAGATGTATATATTACTGAAAAACTCTTCTCAAAATTTTCCAGTGGCATCCTACCCACTAGCATAAAAATCTAAATTCTTTTCATAACATATAGAGTTGAAGAACTCTAAGTTCTACCTATCTGCTCAACCTCAACTCTTACCACTATCACTGCACTCATTAGGGAAAACAAGTTTTCCTATAAATAAACAAAATGTTGCCCTGCTGTGCTTCATATACACATCAAGTAACTTCTACCTCAAGAAGAAAAGCTTGGGATGCATTGTTTGGGATCTCTGTTCTTGCTCTTCCCTCTGCCTGATAATTGCATCTGCTGATACTACTACTGCATTATTCTTTTTCCATTTGTTTCTGATGAAATGTTATAATTTTTATCCAGTTTTACTTTTCCTCATACAGTACTACTTTATACTAATTACATTCTATTACAAATTTTTATCAAATATCTTTTTTAAAACTTATTTTCAAGTTTTTAAAACTTATTTATTTGGTACACAGGCTCACTGCACAGCTCAGACTCACAGTGAACCTCCTTCTCAATCTCCCCAGTGCTGGGATGACAGACATGCATTAGCACAACCACTTTGGTGGCCGGCACCGTGGCATGGCACGTGGTACCAGGGATGGAACCTAGGCCCTTGTGTTTGCTAGGCAAGTGCTTAGATCACTGAGCTATCTCCCTAGCTTCAAACATTTTAAGTAGAATGTAAGTGCTACAAGAACATGAATTTTTTATTCACCCTTTTATCCTCAGAATCTGTAACAATTCCCCAAATCATAGGTGTTCAATAAACATTTACAGAAGTGAGCAAGCAAATGTGTATGTATAGGTCTCTGAATCTGGCTCACCAATCTTAGCATATAACTCAAAAGGAAAAACTTTTTAAGCATTACTTACTTTTCGTTGTTTTACAGAATCTAATTTTATGAGCCAGTATGAAGCCACTTTTGTTTTATGATGCTTCCAATTATCAATGATCTGTTGGGAGGGAGAAACATTAAGAAATTTAACCTAGCCTGGTCATCAGAAGTAATAAACAGAAAGTAAATAAATGGCTTTAAAACATTTTTAGAAATTAATGTGAATTCATAAAATTTTTAAGGAGGGCACCACAATATTTATAATAAAGAATGTGAACTTTCACATGTAGGAGTTTGTAAAGACTTCTAACATAAGACAAAGACTATCTCAATCCAAAACCTTTTCTTCTTCATGTACCAAAAACATAATCACTGGTGAATGAACACCAGAAGTCTTTGGGCACATATGTGCTGAGAGGATAGGTAAGACCTAGATGTGTATTTTCTTTCTTTCTTTTTTACTTTTTTTTTTTTTTTTTTTGTGCCAGGGATTGAACTCAGAACCTTGTGCTTGCCAGACAACTGCTTATTCTACTAAGCCATCTCTCCTACATGTTTCTGTCTTCATTCCAAGGCTAAATTAACCACATCAGCCACAGTCATTTAATACTGAATTACACATAAGAAGCAACCCACATTTAATAAGGATCCAACTATCCTTTGGTGTAAATCTACAAAACTTTTGAGTGTATATTGTAGCAGTATACTGGGTAGAAAACATTTACAGCATATAGGGAACATAAAGTAATCTGATATCTATTGTTATTAATTTTATTTTATACTTATATAAACCTATGTGTCACATTTTTTATAAAGGGTTTCTTTTTTTTGATAAAGGGTATCACTATTATCACTATGTAATTCAGACTTGCACTCATCCTCCTGTCTCAGCCTCCCCAGAGCTGAGATTACAGGCATATGCCACCATCCCTAGTTCCAGGGCTAGTACAGCATGTGGTATTGGGGATTGAACTGGAGTCCTTGCGCTTGCCTGGCAGGCACTTAGACCACTGAGCTATCTCCCCAACCCATTGTGTTCTTGACAGCCATTCTGACTGGAGTAAGACTTATATGAATTGCATTTGCTTAGCGGCTAACAACAGTGAACATTTTCTTTCATGTACAGAATGGCCATTTGTACTTCTGAAACAAGTTGTTTTATTGAACCATTCATGTTAAGGGAACTAATGCCTTTGAATTCTGTATATATTCTGGATGCTATTCCTCTATCATTCTTTACCAGAAGAGTAACTGGCTTCCTCTGGGCCCTCTTTTAGTTCTGTAGATGGTTTTCTTTGCTATACAGATGCTTTTAAATTGTATGTAACTCCATTTGCTATACTCTCTGATCCTACTAATTTAATGGGTTGATGAATTCTCTTTGCAAGTATCTTTTTTGTATTCATGTTCATTAAAGATTTTGACCCATAGTTTTCTTTCTTGGTTGGATCTTTATGCAGTTTTGTTATCATGGTACTCCAGGCTTCAGGGAATGTGTCAGGAATCACTCCTTTCCTTTCAATTACA
Source organism: Myocastor coypus (assembly GCA_004027025.1). Classification (NCBI taxonomy): domain Eukaryota; kingdom Metazoa; phylum Chordata; class Mammalia; order Rodentia; family Myocastoridae; genus Myocastor; species Myocastor coypus. The sequence continues at coordinate 23,770 of PVJA010012461.1, read as the reverse complement.
TGGAAAAACTTGACAAACATTGGCATTAGTTTTTTCTAATCATCTGATAAAAATCAGTGGTAAATTCATGAAGTGCTATGGTTTTCTTTGTTGGTTAAGGTTTCATTACTACACCAATTTAATTATTACTGTCTGCTCTGAATTTTTGTATCTTTTTTATTTAATTTGTATAATTAACATGTCTAGGAAATAATTCACTATGTCTAGATTCTCTGATTTATTGGGATATGTTTTCAAAACAGTTTATAATAATCATCTGAGTCTCAAGTCTTACAATTTTGCCTTTTTCATTTCTAAATTTCTATTACAAAAGTTGGACTTATCACTCTGTTGTTAAAAATTTGGCCAAAGGTTTATCAATTTTCATAACCTTTCAAATAATTAATTTCTTGATTCATTGTAATTTTTAGACTCAATTTCAGAAATTTCTGCTCTGATCTCGATAATTTCTATTAGTTTTAGGTTTGTGTTGGTCTTGTTCTGCTAGAACCTTGAAAGATACCATTTTTGAGCAGCACTCTATTTTTCCAATGCAAGTACTAAGAACTATGTCTTTCTCCCTTAGAACTTCTCTCATTGTGTTCCACAGATTCCAGTATATTGGATTTCACTGTTATTTTATCTAGGAATTGTAAAATCTGTTTCCTGTTTGCTTCTGTGACTCATTGGTCACGTAAGTGTGTGTTCTCTGTTTACTTATCTGTGTAATCTCTATCTGTTTGTATGGCCTCTGAGGGTTTCTTCTGCTATTGATTTGTTTCATTCCACTGTGATCTGATAGGATGCATGAGATTATTTTAATTATTTGTACTTATTGAGATATGAAGTATTAAAGTCTCCTATAAGATTTTATTGGTCTCTATCTGTCCTTTTATCTAAAAAATAATTACTTTATAAAATCGAGCATTTCAGTGTTCAGTGAATATGTATTTACAACTGTTATCTCTTACTGATGAATTGTAATTTTGTCTTTTTCATATCCAGTATTGTACTAGAAGAGTGCACCTTTACAAAATGGCAAAGACACTTCTTTGTATCTTCTGACCATATTTGGCTTGATGTCAACTTTGTCACAAGTTCCAGAGTCGGGGCCTGGCAGGATGACTCAGTGGTCTAAAGCACCTGCTTAGAAAAGCTTAGGCAGCTGCAGGGACAGAAGTTCGATTCCCGGCACCACATGCTGTGCCAGCCCTGTCCTCAGGGCAGGCTGAGCCAGCCATAAAAATAAATAAACAAACAAACAAAAGTTCTGAAACAAGAAAAAAAATAAAATTTAAAAAGTTCCAGAGTCACTCTTGTCCTGAGGTCCTGCCTCTGCAGTGTCATTTTCCACCCACATTATATCCGTCTGTGTCTTTGTGCATAAGGGTGCAGTGGGGAAGAGCTCTGCTGCTGCTGCCCCAAGTCCCTCCTCACCCCAGCTGCCACAGGCTCCAGCCTTTGCAAGCTCCCATGTGGCCATGGCCATGTCCTTTACCCTTCTCTGTCCCTGGTGCTCCCAGCCCTATTCTGCCACTCTCCTATGAGTGGTTCCCAGCTTGTTCTTTATACAGTGCTGTGCTGCGTGAGGCCCTCTAGGCCAAACCTCAGTCACTGAGCTTCAGTCCTAGAAGAACAGAGTGAATCTCAATGGATCCTGGCTGGTGCCAGACAGGGTGGGCACCCCTGGCACAGCTCTGTACCTTTCCTGGCATGGTACACTCCCTAGGCCTGGGCTGGAACCAGGGCTGGGACCCAGTGAGCAGTCCTGCTTCTTATTCCACCCACCTTGGTCCTTAATCTGGTCTCCTCCTCCTGACATCTGCCCCCTTACAGCCTGCATCCTGGCACCTGTGCGCCTGCTAACATGGTGAGGTCCCCAAGCATTTCCTGAATAGTGCTGTCTCCAGTCTGCCATGATGGAACCCCCACAAGTGTTCTTTACAGACCAAAAGCCACAAACACTATCACAATTCCACTCTCTGAATCCATAATTTTCTTCTACCTGATTCAAAGTATCAGAATATAATTTAAAAGCTATAGCAGCATCTGTTATGGAGTTATTGCCCTTACTAAAAAAAGAACTTCATCAAATAAAATATATGCATGAATAAAAACATATACAATGTAATGCTTTACAACTCATGTTGCTTCTCCTTTCCTTTATGTATTAGTCAGCTCACCTTCAAACGAGGCAGCATTTTCAGATGTATGTGTGTGTGTGTGTGTGTGTGTGTGTGCATGTGCATGCACATGTGTGTGTGTGTGCGTGCGCGCCTATGTGTGTACAATGCACAATATTTGGGGGACTTCATTACATCAAGAATATAAAATATTAATTTTCACTGTTGTTTAAAGCAAGAAAGCTTTTTCCTTGTTTGCACTTGTTTCTATACCCTTGCCTTACACAGATCTAAAATAATGTTAAAAAAAAAACCAGAAAGCGTGCCATCTGTGGTTTTTATCCTATAGTTGACCACTAGATGGTGCCTTCTAGAGAAAAAAGCACAGGGACCCCCCCCCCTCCCCAGGGATAACATTTGATTACTGAAGAATTGTCTGAGTATCTGAAAAGGACGTTTGCATGAAAAACAGGACCTTGAGTAAAGAAATTCTCTTGCAGCAATTTTTTTTTCTTTTAATATCTTTGGACTTCACTGTGAATTAGAAGTTGGGACTTGCCATTTTAGTGTGTTCCACTGGGTGGTGCAAATGTGTATATAGGAAGAAAAAAGTTACCAGCTCTGCTCCATAGACCAGCAGAAATGCACAGTACAATTGTCCAAACTATCTGGCTTGTATACGTATGATAGAAAGGAGCAGAAAATAATTGATTTTGTTTTTTTTCAATTGATTGTACTTTTTCTCTTGTTAATTTCTCTCATACACATTTTTCTTTCTTCCAATTTTCCACACAGATACATAACAATATGAATAACTAGTTGGAAGACGACACTATGCATTACAAAAAATACTGTAAAATTCATATTATTTTGTTAAGTGAAATTTTATATAACTTGTAATTTTTTGTTTTGATTCTAATTTGTGTTCTCTTTAAAAAAGAAAATTTACAGAAAAAAGAAAAACACAAATCAGCATGTATCATTTAAAAATGATTAGAAATGTGAAATTCAAGATGTCACAATAAAATGTTCTTGACACTGTATGACAGAAACCCAATTTTTTAATTCTACTTCATTCCATTCTATTTTTTTTAAATAGAAGCAGGTTTTTATTTTTATCTTTTCTTTAACATCAAGACCAATGTTTAACACTAATTATTTTACTGATGAAACAGCCTTACCATTAAAATAGCACTTCATACTTAAAGGTATTCCTCATTATTGAGTTCTCACTGTTTGTGAATCATAGTAATTAAAATACAGCCTTGTATTTTATAAAGCTCTTGGTAGTTGAAAAGAATACCAAGTAAGTGTGCTACATTATTGAGATAAGGCCTTCAGGGAATCCATTTCAACATTTTAAGAAGAATAAACAAACACTTGTAGGCCATATATATATATATATATATATATATATATATATATATATATATATATATATATCTCAAATACTCACGTTCTCTATCAAAAGTTCTGATTCTGCATCTGATTTTCCAGGAAACCGGATCTTCATGTCCTTGAGAACAAACAAAGTCTGGCGTGTTAGAGCGTCTTCTTGCTCTTTGGTTTTCGGTTGCCGGAAAGACTCGCACTTAAATTTGAAAGAATACAGATATTTGGAGGGGGTCTATTTCATTGTGCCAGTATAATCTGAAAGACATTTCTAGGTAAAAATGATGCAGTTTTAATCAAAAAAAATGCTAAAAAAGAAAACAGTTTACATTTATGAAGTGTTAGCACTAAATGGATATAAATGTCATGGGTATTATTTATTCATTTCTATTTCATTTCTTTTTCTTTTGAGACAGGGTCTCCCTACATAGTTCAGGATGCCTTGAGTTCATTTTGTAGCCCAGGTGGTCTTGAACTCACAACAATCATACCTCAGCCTCCCAAATACTGGGATTACAGGCATGCACCATCATGCCCTGCTGTTATTCACCTCTAAGTGGTCATATATTATTTTTAAAATAACAAAATAAAACTAGAAATAATTAAAAATTACTTTTTAATCAGTTTTTAGACACACTTTAGGTAATTATTCTTGATTTGAAAAACAAAGCAGTGGTTGTGAAGTGAAATTCATTCACTTATCTTTCCTGATTCTGTCTTTTGGAAATATCAATATTAAATAAATTAAATACATACTAGGTCTGTGTGAAGCTACGAGATTGCAAAATGAAATCACTGGCTTTCTCAATTCTAAGTGTATGGAATTCTTGCAAAACAGGAAGTATGTTCATTTAAGGTACAGAAACATTATCAACAGCAGTGTACTTGAGTTCTCTAAGGATAATTTATCAATTCTAACCTATTAACCAATAGGCCCATTAAGTAAAATTTTCCCTACAACAAATTGCAGGTAGATTATTTAAGGTACTCCTAAAACTAAACATTTACTCTGATGATTTTCAAACATTTTTCCTATTACATTAGCAAATGGAAAATAAAGTAACGCTGTTCTAGTGCTGTCCCCAGAGTTCTGTGATGTACCACAGTCTCCCTTTTAGAAGCCACACCAAACAGTAATGTAATATAGGTGACAAACGCAAATTTCAGGAGGCTGTGAGCTGAATAATAAAAAAGATCTGAGGTTCACTCTGTTCTCTCAGCTGATCACCTCTGCCCACAAGATTGTGAGTATGATGTCTTCTGAAATCCCCAGAGGGCAAGCTGGGTGACTTACCACCTGGGAGCTGGTTGAGCCGGCATCAGCATCACTGCCCTGAAGCAGTTGCTTTGTGTAAGAGGAAGCCCGGTTCAGGGAATGTGACCGAGAGGCTGAAGTTGGCCGTGGCACTGATATCATCTGTTGAGCAGAAAAGGGGCGAGTGTCCCCACTGAAGGGTGAGTGAGCAGAAATGGACCGAGGGCAGCTGACCGAACGCCTCATGGAATCTATCAACAATGGAGAAGAGGGATGGCAGAGCAGTATGGTTAGAAGTTTCCCACAGTGTTGGAGCTATAAAAACCACAGATTAAGCTAAGTATGACAGAGCGGCAAGAAATGTCAGATCACCGTCATCTTCATGAGACAGTATGTTCAGAACCATCGTTTTGATGTAAACAGTGAACCTGCTCAGACCCCAAAGCTGTACAGATAATGGATACTGTGGCAACAGTAACTATAAACAGCACTCTGAAGTTATATTCTCAAAACATCACACACACACACACACACACACACACAAATACTTTTAAAAATAATAAAACAAAACAAACAAAAAACAGAAGGAAAATTAACATTTATGCAGGCTGTGCAGCAACCTCTATAAACCAGGCACCGTGCCTTGTACTGTCCTTAACACTCACACAAATGCTCTAATGCAGAAATTACCATTTCCCAGGATCTGAGGGGAAAACACTTTTCAAGGTTACACAGTGACATGGAGGCCAAGCTTAGGTCTAAATCCTTACTTTTTCCAAGATGCCACCCACTGTCCTGTATGCACATGGGTTAGGCATTAGGAGTTGGGTTTGAAGTTCAGTTTGAGTCTTGTACAGACAGGTTCACATAGAACATGCAAAGGGAACATGCCAGGGCAAAACAGTAGGCTACAGGCTTTAGGGACCACAGAAGGGAACAAATGGAAGACGAGTGGGAGGAAAAATTAAAAACATCATCCTAGAGCCAGTGAGATAGCTCAGTGGACTAAGCACCTGCTTAGGCAAGCACAAGGACCAGAATTTGATCCCTGGCACCACATGCCTCACTGGTCCTGCCCCCAGGCATGCTGAGCCACCCAAGTCCAGATGTGGTGGCACATGCCTGTAATGCCAACACTGGGGAGACTGAAAACAGGAGGGCTCTAAGAGTAAGAGCCCAAGCTGCATAGGGAGACCCTATAGCAAATACATTAAAAAAACAAACGTCATCCTAATGAAGTCCAAGTCAATATATGTAACTGCTTGTTATAAGAGTGGCACTAAATATTCTTTTGGTTTATGAAAATGAACAGAAAAAAATTCTACCTCCAAAACACAGGCAGATGCACACAGACACACACACACACACACACACACACACACACACACACACACTCCTAGATTTCATGCTGATAGTAAAACATGTTTAAAAAGACAAAACTATGAATCTATAGAAATATTATCAGGACAAATATCTAGGGAAAACAAAAGGAGGCCTTCCCCAAGGTGTTATAGATACATTAAGACAACCAACTGTTGTCAATAAATTATTAATACTGATAGGGAAAAATAGGTTATCACTCAATACTACCAATTTTTGTTCTTCTTGTTCACATGTTCTACATATTCTCAGTTCTACAGTCTCTCTGCTTAGGAAATACATAAATCTACATTAGTTAAATAAGTTAATGTAATACATAAGGACTGCATATCCAAATATCTCTCATTAGCTGCTGAAAACATTAAATGTGAATGGAAGTAGTGGAGATAAACACATGTTTAGGGATGAAGAGATGGATGGCAGATACAGTATGCTTCATTTTAGGTTCTGGAGAGCATATAGAAGCATATTCATTCAAGCTACAGAAGACTAAAAAGAGAGTGCCCACTGCATACTATTAACTTCCTTCAGAGCCTGATCATCACAGCACTTTCTGAAGAGGTAGTGCTTGCAGGAAAGGGCGGTGTGAAAAACATGCCACCGACAGTCCACCTCTTTGTTTCTGGAAAGGACTGCACATGTTTAGGGTGACATGCACATGTTCAGGATGATATGCACATGTTTAAGGTGGCATGTACATGTTTAGGGTGGCATGCACATGTTTAGGGTGACATGCATGTCAACCTTGTACTCAGCAAACACCTGGCTCATTCATTACTCAGTACACTGCATTCCTGGCTCCCTCTGAGGGCCTAAAGCAATGGCTGCGATGTACACAGCCTGATCAAAGACTGGAAGGAACAAATTTTTCCCTTTGATCATCCCAGATTCCTTTTTTTTTTTCACCTGCATAGATCGAAAATTCAGGCAGAATAAAGGAGCTGAACATATCAATAATATTTATATTTATCAACAACGATTATAATTTCCAGCCACAAAAATAAATGGGAAGCCAGGGAGACATCTCAGCAGCGTAAGCACCTGCCTTGCAAGTACAGGTTCTAAGGTTAATCCCCAGTACCACAAAAAACAACAACAAAATGAGAAAAGAGTTTTATATAAGTTTTCATATGAAAGTCTAATAGAAAACTAAATATATCTCTTTGAAGTCTGGCTTTCCCATGTTAACTTGCTATAAAATCAAGTGCCCCATATAATCTGGACTTTTGTCCTTGGTCATCAGGATGATCCATGATGTTCCTTAGTGTAAGATTAAACAAAGAATACAGGACAAGATGAAACCGTTATTGTAATTCCTAATGAGCATAAAAGGGGATACAAACGAAATGATGTAATTGCATTAGACTAACTTTAAAATGAAAATTCATACTTAATACTTATTAAAATATTTTAATGCATTATTGTCTGATTTCAGTTTAATAACCATACTGATCAGAAAACAAAGAACCATTTCAGAGCTATAATAGTGATCACTTTCTATACTGTTCTTCTTTCTCTACTGCTTTTTTCTTCTATACAGTTCTTACTATTGGAGATAGATGTGTCAGTTTTTAAAAGGGTAAAATTCAGGAAATAAGTGCAACTTCCCACAGAGAAATAGAACCATACTTAAAATGTGATGCATGGAAAGGACTTAAGCAATCCTTTAAAAGCAGAAGTAAATGGCTTACAAATGCTTGAACAGGTGCTCAGTAAGCAGCTCAAGTGACTAAATACACAAATAGAACACAACAAATTATTTCCCCTCCAATACAGAAACTCTCAAAAAGAGGCACAGTAGCAGCATGTATCTTTATAGGATAATTTAGGAGCAAAGGAAAACTCATCCCCCTAAAATCTTAACTGATTAGTTCTGCATTTATGTATTCTGCATTAGGCATGGAAGAGCAGTTTTAAAATACACATTATCAGGGAGCTTACAAAATAAGCCCTTGCTGAAGATTAACAAAGGCTCACAGGTGTGTTTACTATATTACTGACTTGCCTGGGGTATAGCTCAGCAGTGCAGCACATGCCTGGCAAGCACAGGGACCTGAGTTCAATTCCCAGTACAAACAAAAAAGACATCACTATATTACTGAACTGGTCTCTTTAGTACAATAGTAAATAAGAGATATCAGAGACCAGAGTCAACAACAGTGCTGAGTTGAGGCAGCATCAGAAAGGTTTTTCCAGCTGGGCAAGGTGGCACACACCTGTAATCCCAGCACTTGGGAGGCTGAGGCAGGAGGATCGGTGCAAGTTCGAGACCAGCCTGGGCCACAAAAGTTGCACAGCGAGACCCTGACTCAAAAAGACAAAAAATAAAAAATAAAAAAGAAAGAAAGGTTTTTCCAAGTGAGTCTTAGGTCAGAGAATCTACTGATAAGAAAACAAACTGAGCCTTAAAAATAACAATATTACATTTGGCCATTTAGGGGTAAAAGAAAAATCACAGGTACGATAATTTATATTTAGGGTTAAAGAAGAAATGAAAAACAGAAGGAAGACAAGAGAGGACATAAAAAGAAAGACAGACTGAGAGGAAGAGGAAGGGACAGAAGAGCAGGCCAGCTGCTCTCAAACCTGCTGCACACCACAGGCCCCAGGAAAGGGAGGGAACAAAGCCTGACTATGTCACAGCTGTGCTGTACACAGGGACATCCAAGTCAAATGCCCAGGGAGAGACACAGTAGACAGACAGTAGTGCCAGTAGTACCAAGCTGGGTAACTCAGTTAAAATCTAGAATTTAATAAAAGCTAAGAAATACAGTTTATAGAAGGACAGAGCTTTAATTCAATCTTTTTTTTTTTTTTTTTTTTTTTTTTCCAGAACATGAAAGGTACTTGGGGACATGAGCAAGTCTAGTTGGGAAGAGTAGGGTCCAATGCAGGACTCCTCACACAAGACAAAGGTTCATTTTACTGAAGGACCTTTTATTGATCTGAATAGCTTTAATTCCATAATTCTTCATATATCAACTAAGTTAAAAGAAGCCAACTTACTGGATTGTTGAATTAATTTGCAGTGGCTGGAGTACTTAAACTTATACGTAACTTGCTTTTCTCTTTTCTTATTTTGATATTCTTCTTTCTCATCTTCCTCAGATTCAGAAGAGCTGCTGCTGCTATCATAACTGCTGTCACTGCTGTAGTACTTCTGTCTTTTCAGTATCTCAGTGCTCTCTGGCATAGAACACAGAGGCTAAAACAGAGGGAAATGTATCACAATATTACAATTTTTAAGAACATTTATTAACATGATCAGTTACTATTTTTAATTTATGCATGCTGCTTTTCACTGCAGGTTGAAAATACCCAATGTACAGTAATGCCTCAGTTCACAAACATTTCTATTTGTAAACAACTCAGTTCACAAAAGCATTCAGAAAAATTTGCTTCCATTTGCAAACTCCACACTGGCTGACCAACTTGACTATCTTCTCCTAATTCATGAGGCATCACTGTATCTATGAATGTTAACAAAATGAAGGTAAACATTTGAAAAGAAGTATTAAAATTATAATCAAGATTTGACCCAGCAAGCAGGCCCAGCACATGAGTGAGATTGCCCTGGGCCCACAGAAACTCATTCAACCCAGCAAGCAAGAGGGGTGTATGATGTAGACTGCCTTGGGTCCAGGGCAAACTCATTTGACCCAGAAACCAGGCCTGACATGCCCAGTATAGAAAACTGCTAGAGAACTCCCTGCAGAGAGAGACCTAGGAGCAGAACATCATGCCAGAGTGGTACAGCAGGTTAACCTCCAAGGGCTGCAGCCAGACCCAGGCCACACCGACCTGGATGAGTTGGAACTTGGTATAGATCCAGAACTCTACCAAAACTCTACACCAATAGTCAAAAGGCAGGGCTATACAAAATGGCAAAGAGAAGGATCAAAATGCACTCTCAGGCCCCAGCCCACTCTGAACAAATACAGGAGACAACAACACAGAAGAAATTGGAAATCACACACCTGAAATCTCTGAAAAAATAGCATCCTAAATAAAGAAACAACTTCAGAAAGGTATAAAGGAAATCAGATCAGAAATAATTTATGAAGTAAAAAAAAAGGAAATAATAATAATAAAAGAAGTACTAAGTGCTTCTAAAGACACTGATAAAAAAAAACAGAGGAGAGGAGAAAAATGATGGAATCCTTAAATGAGCAATTCAGGAAAGTAATAAAATATATGAAGCAGATTCAAAGTGCTATACAGGAACTTAAAACCTCAATCACAAGCTGGCAAAACCATTTCAATGAAAGGGAAACTAGACTTTCAGACATTAAAGACACCATTGCAGCAAGTGAAGAGGTAAGAAAAGATCTCTTAAAAATAACTAGGATGCAAGAAAAAAATAACAACTGCAAGATGATGCAAAGATGAACAATGTGAGACTAATAGGCACAAATGAGAAAGAGGGAGTCAATACAAATGATATAAAAAGAATATGGACAGAAGTAATAGCAGAAAACTTCCCAAATATGGAAAAACAATTTTGTCACTCAGATAACTGAAGCATACAGAACTCCAAATAACATCAACCCAATTAAAACCACACCCAGACATAGAATATCAAGATACCAGAAATTCAGCACAGGAACAGTATAATAAAAGTCACTAGAAAAAGGAGACATATCATATTTAAAAGACAATCCATTAGAATAACAGCAGATTTCTCTTTACAAACCATCAAGTCAAGAAGAGAATGGAGCAAAGTATTTTAAGTCTTACAAGAAAACAAATTCCAGCCCAGATTGATACACTCTGCAAAGCTCTCTTTCAAGTTCAAAGGAGAAGTGAACTATTTCCAGGACAAGGAACAACTAAAGAATTTCATGATGACAAAGCCAACACTGCACAGTTTACTGAAAGATATTCTAGAGAAGGATCAAAATGACCACAACTCCATGAAGGAGAATGGAAAAAATCCACCAAATAGGGCAAATAGTTAAACACAGGAGAAAAAGAAGTGTACACAAGCAGTCTTCCAACTATTCTTTTGCATAAAGCAGCAGAATATGTCCATCAGCATATTCTACAAATGGACTTCTCCTGAACCATATGGATCATGATTCTGTCTGGGCCTACACAGTAGATATCAAGGATGTAGCAGAGATCAGTACGACAAGTCACACCTGGCACCAGTAAGCATCATGGACACTTTCTGTGTCCATGACATTCTAGAATTTTGTGCAATAGCCTATCCCCAAACTGTTAGAAGTTCTGGTCATGTATTTGCCATTCCAGTATTTATGTTATGTTTTATTCTTAGTAATTCTTTACTACCATGGAAACTTTTTTTAGTTGATATCTTTGTATATATTCACCTATTCAAATGCTATGCAAGTACTCTGTACTGATTACAAATGTGTCCATATACTACACAACATTTTGGCCTCTAAGTTGGACTCACAACTTGACTTGAATTTTGGAATGCTGTTTTGAAATATTTAATTTCATTTTAATTAATATTTAATTAATTTTCTGAATATTGTTTAATTACACTTTTTGTTTTATGATTCATATTGTATCTCTGACTTACAATCTACTTATAAGACATGGTATGATATTTTCTCCTAGTGTTAGAAACTTTAAAAAGAAAAACAAACAAATATATATATATATATATATATATATACATACATACACACACACATGCACAAGAGATTTAGGATAGATATATAGCTACTTTGTCTTAGTTTATTGAGAATAAAAGTTTATACTATTATTGTTTAGACAAGGTATCAGGTCTGCACCTTGTCCTCTGAATAACTACTATGAAGACAACAATATGCATGGTATTAATTATTATAACCATCCTACTAACTTGTTTTGAAACTATTTTATATTTTTCTCATTAAAATGAATTTAAAAAATAAGCTTAGAAAAAAAATTGTAATCAGCTTTCCTGTTTACCAATGAATTACTTCACTGATTTTTTTTTTTTTTTTCTACCAAGGATTGAATTTGGGACCTTGTGCTTGCCAGGCAGGTGCTTATGCCATTGAGCTATATCCCTGACCCTTGTTCCACTAGCTTTACGTCATTCAATAAATGGGAGGTGATAAGAGGAGGAGGAAAAACAAAGAGAATTTTTTTAAAAAAGCAGCAATTCAAGAAGCCACAAGAAGTTTACAATTAAAACAGAGCCTCAGAGCTCATCCTTTCATGTAATGTGTAACAAAAAATAAGCCACTCCTGACATATCTCCTTCGGTAAGAATGTTGGCTTGGGGTACTAGGCCTTAAAACCAGGGCGTCATGCATGCTAAGTAGTGGACCACTAAGCTACCCTCGCCCTTGCAGTAAACAGTTACAAAAATTTTAATTATCTACTTTTCAAACTGGTTGCAAACAACTCACATCTCCTTATAGAGGATTCCTAACTTTGATACACTGATTCTGGCCATAAACAAGTAACATTGCTTCTCTTCAGCAATAATTTTGCAAAAAAAAATAAATAAATAATAATGGGAAAATCAATCAGTGTGGCATAAACTTTTTAGAGGCTAGGCAGCATGTAGAAGAGCTAATCTGTAACAGTTTTAAAAGTCGTGCTGCTATATTTCACTGTCTCTATTTACTTGTTTCCAATCATCTCAATCTATGTTTGCAAAGAAGCTGGCTGAAGAAATAGAAAGGACATGGGACAGTCTCTCCTCAGAAAGAAGTACATAACCATGATGAAGACAGTTTTGTAATGCGGGCATTTTAAGAAACTATTTGTTACACACACCATATGCCTCTTATTCCTGCCGGGAGAAGTTTCTACAGTTGTATACTAGCAGCTTGTTCTCTGTTAAATCAAACAAAAATGTTTTGATGTTAGCATACACCTTAATGAAATCCTCGTATACCAAGGGATCCCACTGAAAGGAGGTATATTCTCCAGTGTAACAGTGTAAGATGAAAGATACGGGAAGAAGTAGTTTTTAGTGAAGTGCCTGGAATACATAGTAAGCCAAAACATGATCATCTTAAAGATGCAGCCTTTGCAAAGGATGAAATATAACCACAGCAGAGAAGGAACTGAATACACTAAGGTACTAACTTGTGTTTAAACATATGTTCGCCTTTTGATGGCCTAGTATTTACTGAACACTAACAATATTCAAAAGGATATGCATAAAAACATTTACCAGTAACACAATCATCAAACATTCTGACAGGCTTGGGGAATAAGAACTCTAGAGGGAGCACGTTTCCACAGCAGTTTAGCTTAACCACAACAAACAGCGCACCATCAAGCTCCCTAGCAGGGCTTTGCTTCTTGTGGCAAACAGATTTAAGAGTTCATAAGGAGCCTGACTACATAAGGAGCTATTTCACCCTATAAAGAATCACAGAGGAAATAGACAACTAAACCTTTTGTCTCAAGTACTTGGGACCTTCTAACCAATATACTGCTAGAGCAGTATTAGAAGGCTCACCAGCATACACACTACATAGTACACGGGCCATCAAATGGCCTCGGGAACCTGGCTTGGAGTTAGGACACAAGTGGTACAGCTTACTGTATCTCCAACTTTATTATGAAACAGATTTATTTAAAATATATAAAATTATATAAAGAATAATCAAAGAAAGATCCAGATACTATACTGCCTAAGAAAAAGAATATTGCTAATAGTTTATGTGTCATTTATTATTTATGTAGCTAATTAATATTTCTTAGAGTGTCAAATAATTGAACAGTTATTATTTCTCCTAGGACAAATAAAAGTTGTATGCAACTGTCATTGTCTCCAATTATTCTTCTATTGATAAACATTAAGATTTGGCATCTTTCCTAAAAGGAAAGTATTTCAAGAGCTGGCTGATTTTAGACCCATCATAAACATAAAGTTAAAAGCTATAAAAGAAACCTGACTTCATTTATACAGCTTTCAGCCACTTGGAAATACTGCTGACCTTAATGTTTACAGGCACCATCCAAGTCATGTGTGATTTGAAGTGACTTCACTTCAACATAAACATTACTAATTCCCAGTACTTTCTTAGAATGGGTAAGAAAAAAATACGTGGATTTTGTCCTTAAATATCATACTTTTCTTCTAATAACAAGTCCTATGTAAGTAAAGCAAAAAAGAAGATAATATAAGAGTGGCTGAGGACTTCCACCTTTGCCCCTCTGTCATGAACACCACGCCCACAGATGACCTCAGGACTGGAGAGCCTAACTGCAGGAACTGATATCCAAAGCTTGCAAACTCTTGAATATTTTCCAAATGAAGCCTTGACACTGAAGGTATTCACTTTTATAAATACGCTAAGTATATTTCTTGCAAAGAAATTATCAACTACATATTCTATGGTGCCTTGAAATAGAACACATAATTCAGAACAGTGGCTGACATGTCGTGGATGTGAACAGTGCCCATGATGCTTAGAGGTGGCCAGGTGTCTCTTGTGGGACTGAGCTACTGCTGTTTCCTTGCTGTCCACCCTGTAGAACCAGACAGAATCATGACCCATAGAGTGCAGGAGAAATCCATTTGTAGAATATGCTGATAAAAATATTCTGCTGCTGTATACAAAATAGACTGTTTTTGTATACCTCTTTTTCTCCTGTGTTTGTTTGCCTTAAACAATGAGTTCTTTCCATTCTCCTTCATGGAGTTGTGGTCATTTTGATCCCTCTTTAGAATAGTAAACTGTGTAGGGTTGGCTTTGTCATCATGGAATTCTTTAGTTGTTCTTTGTCCTGGAAGTATTTCACTTCTCCATTGAACTTGAAAGAGAGTTTTGCAGGGTATATCAGTGTGGGCTGGAATTTGTTTTCTTGCAAGACTTAAAATACTTTGCTCCATGCTCTTCTTGACTTGATGGTTTGTAAAGAGAAATCTGGCATTATTCTAATGGGTTTTCCTTTAAATGTGATGTTTCTTTTCTTTAGCAGCTTTTAGTATACTGATCTCCCTTTTGGGACCTTGATATTCTGTCTGGGTGTGGTTTTAATTGGGTTGATGTTATTTGGAGTTCTATATGCTTCAGTTTTCTGAATGTCAAAATTGTCTCCCCATATTTGCAAAGTGTTCTGCCATTACTTCTGCCCATATTCTTTTTATATCATTTGTATTGACTCCCTCTTTCTCATTGATGCCTATTAGTCTTACATTGTTCATCTTTGCATCATCTTGCAGATGTTGAATTATTTTTTCTTGCATTCCAGTTGTTTTTAAGACATCTTTTCTTACCTCTTCATTAACATGATGGGCATTGTCCACATCCACAACATACTAGAACTTTGTGTAACATCTTATCCCCAAACTCTTAGAAGTTCTGCTCATGTACTTACCATTCCAGTATGTATGTTAGGTTTTATTCTTAGTAATTCTTTACAACCATGGAAACTTTTTCTTAGTTCTGTATCTTTGTATATATTAACCTCTTTAAGTACTATGCAAGTACTCTGAAGAAAAAAAAAAAAAAAAAGATCATGACCTAGCTTCAAGCCTGGGTCTCCCTTAATGGAACTTGGGCTGGCGCCACTGACAGCTCCTCTCATAACTGCTCATGAAGGGCACACAGATGTTTCCACATTTCCAAGAGGATTCATCAAAACATAATAGAACAAAACATTTACGCTACTAAAGGTGAGTGCTATAATCAATAAACACACATCCAAAAGAATTCAGAACGGGATCTCAAACATTTTCACAGTCATGTGCATAGCACTATTGACAACATCCAAGACTTGAAAGCAACCAAAAATCACTGACAGATGAATGGATAAAAAAAAAAAAAATGTGGTATGTGTACTGTATACAGTGGAGTATTATTTAGCTTTGAAAAAGAGGGACATTGTGCCACATGCTAGAAGATGGTTTAACATTGAGGATATTATGTTAAGCAAAATAAGCTAGCTGTAAAAGGTCAAATATCATATGATTCCATTTACATTAGAGATCTAAAATGGTCAAAATTATAGAAACAGTGAAAGCAAGATATTTAGTAAGGCTAGGCATAGGAAGTGAAAGGGAATTCTTGTTTAATGGGTTTTGGATCTTTGTTTCACAAGATCTGGAGATCTGTTTTGCAACAGTATAAATATATTAGACACCACTGAGGGAAAGAAAAGTGTCTGACACCCAAGTCTCCGCAGATACGTATTTACATACATATCATCTCATATCATCACACCCTCCAAAATTCCACTTGTGCTACACCAAACTATCCATGTTCCTGCAACACCCTGTGCAGCATAACACTTCCATACCTTGCCTTTAAAAGGTGTTCGCTCTATCCTGACTATCCTTCCACTTCTCTTAGGTGTGTGGAGGATGACACATGTTTCAATGTCCAGTTCAAAGAGCAGTATCTCTGTGAAGTCATGCATGTTTTACTGATCTGTTCTCTATGTGGCTATAGCACTTCACACTTCCTTTAATTATAGAATTTGTCATATGATTTCTTGGTTTGAAGGCAACCAATCTGTTCCCCCACTAGCCAATGAGGTCCTCATGGACACATTCAACAAGGTTTACTAATGGATTTTCAGAGCTTATGATACACCAGACACCATGCTACATACTAGAGATGCAGAGATAAAGATCCACGTCCCACCTTCAAGAAGTTTCTCATCACATACTGACACACACATGTGAACAACTATTCAGCCTAACTGTTCTAGAAAAGTGCTACTTACAGGACAGCAGAATGGACTCAAAGCCTAGATGGAAGAGCAAGGGAAGGATTCACAAAGGCAGCAACAAGAAAGCATGATTAGTGATAGGGTCTCTGCCCCATCCAGGAACAGATCAGTGACTCATTTTAGTGCAAATACATTTCAGAGGCACCAAAAAGCATGAGGACGCAGCACAGCATGATGCTCAGGATGCAGAGGTAATTTAGTCATGCCAAAATGTAAAGCAAAAGGGATAAAATAAAAACAAATTCAAATCCTTCAAATATAACTTTTCTACTGGTATTAGCAAGGACTTTGACATATATTAGAAGAATATATGGACACCATTAGCACAGAGCAGATACAAGGAAAACAGACACTTGTTATTTTTCATCTACATGGCAGCTTTTTATTTAATCCTAGGAAAGGTGCTTATTTTTACCACCATCCTGTCAGTGTTACCAGGTTAGCCCAAGACAAGGCTCCCTACCAATAAGAAGTCTTACCGTATAGCTAGCGCCACATGTATCTTGATGATTATGTGTAATCAGTTATAAGGAAAATTAATGAGCTTAGAACAGGAGTATCACCAGAGTTGTAGGTCCTTCTGACTCATACAGGTTTCTACAACTCTAGGGAGAGAACCAAAAAAAGAAAAAAAAAGAAGAGAGAGAGAGAAGAAAAACTAACAAAACAAAACCTCCACTGAGTATAACAACACTACCTTTCCAATTCCTCCTGCACTGGTTACACAGTCCCTACATAGTCCCTACATAGTCCCTACACAGTCCTTAAATAGTCCCCACAGTTTCTTGAAAGCACCTCTAGCTGTATGAGAGCTACCAAGGAGAAAACCAACTGTACTCAGCAGCACATATTTAGATACTAAAAAAGGCACAAATGTAGCACCTTAGGTCCTCGGTGCCTGGTAGTTTTTCCCATCAACTTTTCGTCATCAATTTCACATTGTTCCAGAAGATCCAAAATATCTTCCTCCTGTAAAAGTGTATTTATAAAATCACAGTCACTAGCAGACTCTAGAATTTTTCTAAGTTCATTCATTTCCATAAAATAACACACAAATACTTCTGAAGTTATTCAGTAAAGACTGTTTGGATCAAAAGTAAAATAAAGCTTCATGGCAAGCTGTGCTGAAGAAACACTCACTGAAACCTGTCAATATAAAATAATGCATGGCCGAATTGTTTATACATTATCACAGCATACATTAAAATTTTAGAATATAGGACGTCAATAAATTACACATTGCACACTAAAAGTTTTGGAAGTTCACTCTAGTTCTCTAGGCTACCATTCCATCAACCATTTTTATGCTGATAGTAAGATATTAAAATCTCAGATAGGGCTCAGCGGGATGGCTCAGTGGTCTAAAGCACCTGCTTGAGAAAGCTTGGGCTAGGGGCTGGGGAGATAGCTCCGAGGCACAAGTGCCTGCTGGGCAAGTGCAAGGTCGTGAGTTCGAACCCTGGTCGCACAAAAAAAAAAAAAAAAAAAAAAAAAAAAAAAGAGAAAACTTGGGCGGCTTCAGGGACCATGGTTCGATCCCCGGCACCACATGCTGCACCAGCCCTGCCCTTGGGCGGGCTGAGCCGGCCATAAAAATGAGTGAATAAACAAACAAAGGTTCTGAAACAAGAAAATAAATAAATAAATAAATAAATAAATAAAATTTTAAAAAAAATCTGATAGAAAACTGAAGATTGCCTATCTGAAATATGTAGACTATAGGTGAGAAATAACTATCATAATAAAATATAGATAGAATAAAACATAAATAAATGAATTTTTATTAAATATGTCAACTCTATTAAAAGACTGCATATACAGCCCAAGGTAGCTCCTCTGCACTCAACAGAGTGTCAGGGTGCCTACCCCTGGAGTTCTGGTTAGACATACTTGGCAAAAGAGCTCACTTAGAAGCAAACTAAGGCCAGTAAGATAGCTCAGGGGCATAACTGCCTACCTGGCAAATGCAAGGTCCTAAGATTGATCCCTGGTTCCCCCCCAAAAAAGAAGCAATCATTGTATTCTTTGATTAATGAAATACTTTAGAAAATTTAACGACTGAAAGATATTTTTACAGCTTCATGAAAGGTTTCCTTTCTATTGCTATAACAATGTAAATGCCCTGTGGACCTTCTCTTTTATTCTTCTAGAGTCATTTTGAAGTCAACCAAAAAAAATTATAAAAGCATAAACCACAGTAGACATTGAAAAAACCAGAAAAATAGTCATACTGAAAAAAGGATAATCAATTGTTTCACTGAGCTCCTCATTCAACCTATAAAAATATCAAAACTACATACGTGATTTATACTTGGAATTTTCCCTTTACAAAATTTTCAGAAAAAAAATCAGAAATCTCACTATAGAGCATTGCCTATGGAATATGTTATTCTTTATCCAGATCTAAGGGAAGTTAGCTACTAAAATATCAGAAGACCTGTTATGGATTTGATTGAAGACTAATCCTACAACGAATTTCATGGATAGTAACAAGACACAGCTAAAAGTAATCTAAAAATTCTGCTGCTGTTTATAAGAATGATCATAACACACAATATTGTACTTTCATACTAAGAGCTAATAAAAGCCAGATAAACCAAACAATCATATTTTTAAAAATTCCTAACGTTATTTAAAAGTAACATAAGGGAATTAATCTACAGAGAAGGATAAGTTCTTCCTAAGTGGACAGAGATGAGTGGGCACTTTCTGGTCTTGGGTCTTAGTCAAATGTGGACAGAAAACCAATCTACCAAGGACCCAGAAATTCTGCTGGCATGAAGAGAATCTTCCGGAATGGCTGCTCCCTTTTGAAACCACAAGATACCACCAAGTGTCCCAGCTGTCTCTTCTGACAAACCAGGCATGGGGTTCTAGCCCCAGATGACTGCAAGAAATCCTACTTTCCAATAAATTAAACGACATTCTTCACAGTAGGCAAGATCACCAAGCGCCACATTCCTAGCCAGGACTACAGAACAGTGGGGAAATGAAGTGGCATGTTTTGCTGCAATAGACTGTCACTAGGATAAATGAGAATGAGTGGGAAGAGAGAGAGAAATAGAGAGGGAGGGAAGGGAGAAGGAGGGAAAGGCAGTGAGACAGAATTTATGTGTGTGTCTTAATTACTCTCATGTGCCAGTTGTCTGTAATATCAAGAAAAACATTTCAAAGTGTTTGTTATAATCCAAAGAAGGAAAGTATCACAAGCTACTACGTTAACTCAATGACTTTCTTCACCCAGTTACATATATAAATCTATGTGATAGAAAATGTTATTATAATATAATCATATGACCGCCAAGTTTCTACTTCTACATTCATTCTATTAGCGATCTGACTGATGAAGTCATTTGATTTGTTAGGAAATGCTAACAAATGTTAAAATGGGGCCCGGCAGGATGGCTCAGTGGTCTAAAGCGCCTGCTTAGGAACGCTTAGGCGGCTTCAGGGACCGCGGTTCGATCCCCGGCACCACATGCTGCGCCAGCCCTATCCTGAAGGCAGGCTGAGCCGGCCATAAAAATAAATAAACAAACAAAAGATCTGAAACAAGAAAAAATCATAAATAAAATAAAAAATTCTTTTTTTTTTTTGAGACAGGGTCTCGCTATGCAGTTGAGGCTGGTCCTGCGCTCACTTTTGTAGCCCAGGCTGGTCTCGAACTCACACCAATCCTCCTGCCTCAGCCTCCCAAGTGCTGGGATTACAGGCGTGAGCCACCACGCCCGGCAAAAAATTCTTTAAAAAAAAAAATGTTAAAATGAAAAAACTGAAGTGCATCACAAAAGTAGAAATGTGTACGGTGGCATAAGGGTGACTGTTGCCAAAGGCATAGCGTTTGGGTTCATTCATCTTTCTGTTCATGAGTATTCATTCTCTCACCTTCATCCTTTTCAAAGGATTGTTCAGCTCTCGTTGGAATGAGGCTGCCCTGCCTGAAAGAAAGGTCTGAAAGGCAGCAGCCAGCAAGTTCTCATACTTTTCAAGTAGTGTTTTATCTTCAGGAGGATAAATTCGTCTACAATAAAATCAGATAGACCAAATTTATTAAGAGAAAGAGAAGATATCACAGCTCAGTTCTTAAGACAGCGGCTTGGATAACCCTTTACCTCTCTGTGATAACTGTTTTACTAGGAGCTATAAATAAACATGAACAATTATGCAAAATGAAAATTTTTCTGGTGTGACCTACACAAATAAGGTATCTAGAGAAGTATCACTAAAGAACACAGCTGTAGAAGACACACTATAAGGATTTAGTTGCAAGGGGTGGAAAAAAATGGCAATTGGACAAATTGGGCAAACTGTATGGGAGAGCACTCAGTTGCTAGAGGACAGCGCAGAAGTTCTTATGCACTGCAGTGACTAAAATAGACAAGCCTATGGTATCAGCTATGACCATCTATTTTATGGTGACACAATAAGAAGGACGTAGAGGCTGGGTAAGAGGGAGGTGTTCAGCTCACTTCTACAGCAATGTTATGGCCAGGAAAGAACATCTTACAGGCTAAGGAACTCTATGCCCACCCTCTTGCTAAGACAATGTCAAAGCTTGGCTGAAAGGCAGTGTTAGCTAGAACACAAGGAACTAACAGGCTCCACCTCCAACCCTTGTCAAGGGTGATAATGGGAAGGGCTCCAGAGCCACAGTTCACACCCCTGTCTGTAGTCTCTGTACCTGGCTCTTTTAAATATTTTCTAATTTTGCCTGGTTCCCAAGCATTATAGCAAAGTACAGCAACCACTATGAATTGGTTTTAAAAAAAAATACCAAAAGACCTAAATTTTTACCTTCTTAAAATATCAGGTACTAATGAAACATCAAAAGACTTCCAACTGCACCCCAAGGCTAGCTGGCAAGGGGGCTCAAGTCAAAAGCACTTGCTGAATACCTTTTCTATCTTGAAAAATATAAAGCACAAAACACATTCTCAGAAAGAATAATTCTGAAAATAAGTCTAAAAGGCTAACCTTTCACACCTTCAATCTGTACAAAAATGGCAGCACCATTACCTGTAGTTCCCCATATGTCGGTTTTCGTGTTCCTCTCGTGAAATCTGCTTTCGTACTTGAGCGAGTCTCTCTTTCTAGAAATGAGGTAATTTTACAGATGAAATCTGATAAATGTGTCATTCTATACAAAGGATAGAAACTCTGCTAAAATAACCCTACTTGCCAGGGTCTGTAGCTCAATGGGAGCACACTTCTCCAGCATGTACAAGGCCCCAGGGTCACTCCCTAGCACCACAAGATAAACAAAACAAAATACTCATACCAACTCTTCTTTCCTCCTCTCCAGCTGGTGTCTCTGCTGTTCCCAGTCTGAGGAACCTGGTAAGAGCTTTTTTATTGAATTTTGCCCATAAAGCCTCCTTTGAGCCTCTGCTTTTTGCTTGGCCAAGTTTTTCCTCTTATCACTGGTCCTAAAACACAAAATGCAAGGTCATATTCTGGAATTTTAACAAGTTCTGATCTTATTCCTATAAAGAGAATTTGAAGAAGGGAAAACAGTACACAAAGATATCAAGATTATTCAATTTACATATTCACATATATTCATCTAATTATCCATCAAATATACTAAATCTCTTTTTTTCTTTTTTTTTTTTTTTTTTTTTTTTTTTTTTTTTTTTTTTTTTTTTTTTTTTTGCGGGACCAGGGTTTGAACTCATGACCTTGCACTTGCCAGGCAGGCACTTGTGTCATGGAGCTATCTCCCCAGCTCCAAATATGCTAAGTCAAACTTGTAAAGATAACAAAGTAAACTGGAAGCACTATTTATCTTGCAGAGTCAAGCACCTTACTTTCATATTCCACTCTAGCAACTTAGAAAGTTTATAATCTTAGACTGGCCAATCAGCAGCCATGTCTGCTTGCTCATCTATTAAATGTTAACAATAATGTTTCCCTCCTACATTTCTATGAAGATTAATTTGCATGCATTAATAAATGGTAGCCTCTTCTCCTTCAGCCAATTCCATTTATACTAAGCACTCTCATTTACACTGACAAGTCTGCAGTGCATTTTCAGTTATCAGTAAAATCCCAGCCTAATAGTCAGTTAACTTTTGTTTGTAAAAAATCTATACAGCCTTTCTCACTTTCACTCATAAATATCTGGAGATACCTCTCTGATCTTTAAAGGAGTAGAGTTCTGTGGTGGGATTATTTTGCCCTATGCCTCTTTCCTCTCCTCTCCCATATCTGAGGTCTCTACTTTATATTCTCTCTGTATCGTTTGTGTCTAATTATCTCCCCCAAAGCTCATGCAGTTATGAGGTGAACTTCTAGAGTTTGTGATGAATTCATGATCCAATAGTGGAACTATGGGTGTGAGCGCTCCACATGGCCTGGGCCACGTAGCCTGAATGCAAGCAACATAAGGGAGACAGACTTGCGCTTTGTTGCTGCTCCTGCCCCTACTCCTCCCTTCTGCTATTCTCTGTGGTCATGAACAGCTGCTCTCTGCCATGTCCCACTCTGCCTTGAAGCTAGATGAATATGGATTGAAACCTCCACAGTGTGCTAAAGAATCCTTTCCATCTTTAATGTGGGTGTCACATATTTTGCCCCAGCAACGAGAAAAAGGTTACCGAGGCACCCTTCAACGTGCACTCTTATGTATCATCCTTTCAGAATAGATCAGAAACAGGGTGTGATCTAGGAGAAAAGGAAAACAGCCAATTCTGCTCTCATCCTTAGGTTTAAAAAAAAAAAAAAAAAAGTTCTTATGCTTGAGCTAAGATTTCCGTGCTTTCTGTTGTCATTAGTCCGATAAGACCCAGCATGGATATAAAGCAATGAGGGGCTGTCTGACCACTTCTGTTACATAAAGAGTCTTGCCTGAGTTTACAGGTTGGGTCATTCATCAGAACCTGCAAGGAAATAGAAGGCCGAGACGAGAAAAAGGCCGAGAAAAGAATTCTTTTTTTTTTTTTTTTTTTTTTTTTTTTTTTTTTTTTTTTTTTTTTTTTTTTTT
>PVJA010012460.1:38403-52238 GCA_004027025.1 Myocastor coypus | reverse complement strand
AAAAAAAAAAAAAAAAAAAAAAAAAGTAATGTGGATTTAGAAAGTTTAATGTTTAGTTGTTTGATCAATCTTATATACCTATATGTATTAATCTAAACTGATCCGATGATGAAAATATGTAATATAACCATTGTTAAATTTAAACAATAAAAGAATTGGAAAAAAAAAAAATAAATAAATATTAAAAGTGAAACATTAAATCTCCTGGAAGAGAAAGTGGGAGGAAATCTTGTAGACATCGGAGTAGGCAAAAAGTTCATGGACAGAAATCAAATTGCACGTTTAACTTGAAAGCATCAACAAATGGGACCTCCTCCAGCTAAGAAGTTTCTGCATGTCAAAGGAAATCACTAACAAAGTCAAAAGACGACCCACAAATTTCGAAAAGATTTTAACTAACAAGTACTCAGACAAAGGTCTTCTATCTAGAATCTACAAAGAACTAAAAACCATTAGGGTCCCAAAATTCAAAGACCCAATCCAGAAATGGGCATCTGAGATGAACACACACTTCTGAGATAGAAATGCAGCAAGCCTACAAATACATGAAGAAATGCTCCACACCGCTAGCCATTCGTGAAACGCAAATCAAAACAACACTTAGCTACCATCTCACCCCAGAAAGAATGGCTATCATAAAGAAATCAACCAGCAACAAATGCTGGAGAGGCTGTGGGGAAAAAGGAACCATTCTCCACTGCTGGTGGGAATGCAGATTGGTGCAACCACTATGGAAAGCAGTTCTTACAAAACTAGAATTGGAAGTTCCGTTCAATCCAGCTATCCGCCTACTGGGAGTTTTCCCAGAAGAACTGAAAACATCACACCATAGCGATATCTGTGCACCTATGTTTATAGCAGACCAATTTGTAATAGCCAAATCTTAGAAACAACCAAAATGCCCATCATTTGAAGAGTGGTTGAAAAAAATGTGGTATTTTTATATAATGGAATATTACTCAGCTATAAAAAACAATAAACTGGAAGACTTCATATATAAATGGATGTATATTGAACATATACTCATTAGTGAAATAAACCAGACCTATATGTGTAAATATTGTATAGTCTCCCTAATATAAGAACTTTAAAGAAAATGAGAACTTAAGGGCATAACACAGCTGAATGTGTTATGGATTAAACAATGAAGTGACTGGAAGCAGATAAAGGAGAAAACATATCAAGAGCAAAACCATGCACTTATGTACACGGGATGAATCAGATATTGGTCTCAAGAACCCTCAAAAGGTTCATCATATTGATCATAGCACCATGCAACACTAAACTATGCTTGGAATGCATGTCACTCTTGTCTTTTTGATGTGTACCGTTCCCAGTGTAATCTCAGTTACTGTTATTCTCTCTTTCAAGAGTATTAGTTGAAAATAAGAGACTGGACCAAATACCATAGACTTGACAGGCTACAATTTTGTATTTCCTTGAATTTCCAAATATCTGTGTAAAAATTGTGTAACTGCTTATATCACACTGTATGGAACATTATTAGAATATCAACGATTAGGAGCTGGGGAGATGGCTCAGTGGCACAAGTGCTTGCCTAGAAAGTGCAAAGATCTGAGTTTGATCCCCAGTTCCGAGAAAAAAAAAAAAGAGAGAATATCAATGATGGTCAGAAAATATCAATTCCAAGCTAAGTCAAAGATATTTGATACTCAGAAAGCCAGTGATGATAAGCTCAAGTACCTATGTTATAGAGTAATAGTATCACAAAGCTTTTCTGATGGAGGGTTAAGAATGTAAGTTAATAGACCAAAAACTGGGAGAAAAAGAAGGGCTATGAGGGTAGCGAATATTTTGGCCCTAGCCCTTCAAGGTCAGTAAGGACTCAGGATATAAGAGAACCTGTGCTGTAATATCCTATAACTCAGAGGTGTCCCAAATTTTCTGGTCAGGGAGATTATGGGACCTCAGAGGAAAGGGATAAATGAATTATAGTGCGTCTAAGGAAAGTCACCCAGAAAAAAACATTCTCTCAGGCTTTCACAGAAATCAAAATGGCCAAGCAATGGCTGTGACTCATCCGGAAGGCTGACACTGACAACAGTTCTACAAAGTACTGTATATGGTCCCAAACTTAATCCTGAGCAGTTTTGACCTTGGATGATACAAAAAAATGAATGTTTTGTTATACAGGTCTTGCTCTGACTTGCCCTTGATCACCCAGCAAAAAAAGCTTCATTACAACGCATGAAACGCAGAGCTACACTGATGAGAATAGCCTCCAGCATTGCAAGCTTCACTGGCGGCCCACTGCAACTGCAGAACATTTAACTGTGTATGCATCTGCTTCCTCTTAGTCCAAAGAGAAGAAGTTTCTTTTCCTTTTTGTTTTTTTTTTTTCTTTTTTCTTAGCAACATCAATAGGAAGGTGGGTCATGCCCACACACTGTGCTCTGTAGAACTATTGTGAGGACAATATACAATGTTAAAAAAAAGGGGGGAAAAGAAAAAAAGTAATTTTGATTGAAAGTGTTAATGTTTAATTGTTTGATCAATCTTATATACCTATATCTATCAATCTAAACTGATCTGATGATGAAAATATATAACCATTGTTAAATTAAAAAAAAAAAAAAAAAGCAGAGGCCACTAAAGGTCGCCCAGCTGCCTTCCACAACCGCGGTTTCTCAAGTTGGAAGCAAAGAACAGGCGACTTAGGGGACGCAGACACAACCCGAATCTTGGCAAGGGGTCTGCGCCCCGCACAGCTGGTGTCACTGACGTCGTTACAGATCCTTACCGCGGTCGGCACCAGCAGGCTATCTTAGTGTAAACTACTTAGTCCCCGGGCGGGCGCGCAGGGCTCCCGGGGCGGGCGCTTACTTGTGGATGAACTCGTATCCGGACACGATGTTTCCCAGTTGATCCGAACCGCCCAGCTGGACCCTGCAGCCGTAGTGCCGGAACAGGTGGTAGAAGTCATAGGCCTGTAGCACCTGGTAGCAGAACTCGGCCAGGCTCATGCCCTCGGGGCTGCGCAGGCGCGTCTGCACACCCAGCCGGCTCAGTAGCGTGCCCATGCGGAAGTGGCCGCCCACGGACGCCAGGAAGTCCACGAGCCGCTGCTGCTGGTACCAAGCCGCGTTGTCCAGCACCGTGAAGCTGCCCCATGCCCGCCCGTCGGCGAACAGCTGCCGGTGGTTAGCGGCCAGCGCCTGCAGCCCGTGGCGCAGCGCGCTCGCGTTCGCCCGCACCTGTTCCGCCGCCAGCGCCTCGCGCTCCTTGGTGCGGCCGCTCGGGTCCCCCAGGCGCGCCGTGGCGCCGCCCACCAGCGCGATCACGTTGTGGCCCGCTCGCTGGAAGTGGAACAGGCCCTGCAGCGCGAGCAGGTGCCCCACGTGCAGCGAGTCGCCCGTGGGGTCGAAGCCGCAGTACACGGTCTGCGGAGAGCGGCCCGCCGACCTCGGGTCGAAGAGCTCCGGCAGCTCAGTCTTCGTACCCGTCTCCGGGAAGAACTCCTTGAAAAGACCCCGAGCCTTCTGAGTCGCCAGCAGCCCCTGAGCACCTGAGTGGGACTGGCGCAGACCCCAGAGCGAGAGTGCTGACAGGCCCGGGGCACCAGACCACCAGCCCGAGAGCCGCCGCAACGCGAGCGCCACCATCTTGGCGCGCGGGGAATGCTGGGTTCTTGGGAGCCCCGCCCCTCAGGCCGTATTTCTCGGCTCTGGCGTGTCTGCGATGTTCTTGTGCGCATGTCCGAGCAGGGCGGAGGCAGTTACCTAGTTACCGAGCTGGCGTCTGGCTGGCCCATAGTTCACGATCCACGTTGTTTGGAGTGTTTAAAGTTATCTAGAGCTTTAATTTCTTCATTTTTATTTTAAAATTTATTTTTATCAGTCCGTATTTGCAGTATATAATGATTACACTCCTCAAGGGACTTTGGTCCATGCATATAACACATCTTAATTATTTTTACTTCTCCCTAGGCCCCACTTCCATTGCTAGAGCTTCGTTTCTAATATGGATCTATTTATGGTAATAGTTCCGACCCGAAAGCTAGTCGTGTAAGGTTTTTGGAATTTTAGTGCTTTGCCGAAGCCCGTCCCCACGGCTTGTGAAGCCTGGGGTGGGCTCAGCGCCCTGGGAACAGCGGCGGCCCGGCGTTTCGGCTGCGCTCGGCCTGCTGGGGGCGGGCTCGAGCCTTGGAAGCACAGCCGAGCCGCTAGCGCCCGCCACCATCGCCAGGGATGGAGTCAGTCTGTGGACAGCGGGCTGCAGGCGGAGGATCCAGCTCCAAAATTCTGCTTGAGAGCCCGATCCTGGGGTCGTTGTCAGTGTCTGTTGTCTGGGGCGGGCTTCCTGGGCCCTGAGCTGGCGTCCGAGTGCAGGAGGGTTGTTGAGGCGCTAGTGAGGACATCTGTAGAGGAGCGCAGAAGCCGGCGCTGGGCGGAGACACGAAGCTGCGAACAGTTTGCGCAGAGAGCTGGGCACAGGGCTAAGGTGCTGGGCTTTCCTTGCAGAGTAGCAGAAGTGGAGTAGGGGCCCAGATCATGACACACTGCTACCCACAGTTGTTAAACGTAGGGCCAAGCTCACTCAGTGTGCCCTGGCCAGCAGTGACACCCAGCAGCCGCCCTGGTGCTGGAGCCAGATCTGGTCCCATACTCCGAATCAGTCCCTGCAAAAGCCTTTTATTTCATAAAATGTCGTTTACATAAATATTTTTATAATTAGTTTCTGTGCGTGTATGACTGTCGGTGAACCGAGTTTCTCATTTCTAAAAGTAACTTATGTTGATTTTTAGGTATATATCCAGCAGGTTCTGCCACATAATCTCAAATGCTGAAGCAAGTGACCAGGGTATTTTTTCCTGTTGTTACTCAAAATTCTCAACCATGACCTGTGTTGATCCACAGCCTTGTGAAGGAAGATTTCAGCGTGCCTACCAGGACCTTTTTGGGGGGCACTTAGCATAGATTAGGTTGCATACCTAACACACGTGAAGGTTTGAACATCATTTTAGTATCCTCTCTGGAAGGGTCCCTTTTGTGTGTGGTTTAGTTTTCAACACATAAACAATGATCGTGTGACAGTGTTTAGAAGGCACCGAGGTGAAGAGGAGTCACCAGCGCTCCAGCTGGGGTCCCGTAGATTGTGCTAACAGTTTAAAGCTAGCAACTCCAGTTCTTTTTTTTTTTTTTTTCCCTAGTTTATTTTCAAGTATTTCTCTACCTACCACACAGCATAACTAAGATTATAACAGACAGTGTGCTTGGGCTAAAATGCAAGCCATCCAAAGGTCACAGCAAAGTGACAGCAGAAAGGGGCTGAGCAGTTCTGATCCCTGTGTAACGACGTGTGTCATTCCTGTCCACGTCGCGCAGCTCCACAGGAGCAGGGATGACGGCAGAAGGTGCAGCAGAGGCGAGGGTGGGAGCGAGACCTAGAACTTGTTCATGACTGCAGGGACCAGCAGTGACCTCCTTGGAGGCCTTGGAGAGTGACAAAGAAAGCAGTCCACCTGGCAAATCTATCTTCTCACCCTTCCGCTGTGGTCTTTCTTTTTAATTCCCAGAGCCTAAGACCCTGGCACAGAATAAAGATTGATGAAATAAGCTTAGAGAAGCAGACAAGAACGAAAACATGCTGGATGCCCCCCACCCCAGGGTCTCGGGCTGACCTGGATACTCCGGTGTATCCTAGACTGGGCTCGAATTCACTGGGATGCTCTTGCCTCAGCACCCGAATGTAGGGATTACAGACGTGCGGCACCACAGCCACTAGTATTCTCCATGCTATGCGGACCCCAAGCTCACCAGAGTAACAGTTCCCTTGTCGCTGGCCTTGATGGCCAGAGGAGCTGTGCACTGTTCCCTGGCCTCAGAGAGGTGACTGTGTGGCCGGTCAAGCCTGGGGCTCCTGCCTTTCCAAAGGGCCCTTCGTCTGCTCCACTTGAGGCAGTTCCAGGTGGAAGGCTCGGAGTGTGACCAGCTGTCCCCCTCTGAGGAGGACAAAGAAGGACATGGAGGGCAGTACGAATAATCCACACCCATAATAATCCCAGCAGTACTAAGACCCATAATCCCAGCCTTGATCATGAATTAATCTCAAACTCTAGAGGCCCCTGGCCCACGAGTGCGTGAGGCTTGGGGTGGACAGCTAAACACAAGCCCCAGCACCCTTCCTTCTTTTCTCCTTTCTGTCATTTCAGTATCTTTCTTTTTGAACAGTTTCTTCCCATTTTATATCTATTGTACGCTGTGGATCACATATATTCTTTCAGATTCTCACTCTAGGGCAGCAGTTCTCAACCTGTGGGTTGCGACCCCAGTGGGGGTCGAAGGACCAAAACATGGGGGTTGCCTAAAGCCATCGAAAATGTTATTTATTTGGAATTGTTGTTATATTTAAACTCATGCTATGCCATGGTGACATGTTACTTATTGGAATTAGTAATAAATATTTCTCAACATATAATTAAATATTGTTTTGTGATTAATCACTATGTTTAAATTATGTTTGATTTGTAGCAATGAGAATACATAATGCATATCAGGTATTTACATTCCGAATCATAGCTGTAGTAAAATTACAGTTTTGAAGTAGCCACCAAAAGTATTTTTCGGTTTGGGGTCACCACAACATGAGGAACTGTACTGTGGGGTCACAGCATTAGAAAGGTTGAGAACCACTGCTCTAGGGAGTTAGTATCATGTTTGCACATGTACATCTGCTTTATTTCATTTATGACCGTAGTCTAGAGTTGCATCCATTTACCTAAAAGTCTCCAGTTTTTCCCTATTTACGGCTGAGTAGTACTCCCTTGTGTAAAAGTATCACATATTTTTTTTATCCATTCCTTGATTGATGGGGATCTGCTTGTTCCCCATGTCTAGCTATCACAATTTGATATGGATATATTGCTGCAATATGAAGTTTTTAATTCTTCTGGGAAGATTCCTAGCAGGGGAATACATGGGTCAAACGGAACATCCAATCCTAGCTTTTTTTTGAGGAATCTTCACACTGATTTCCATGGTGGTAGCACAAGTCCACACTCCCACCAACAGAGGGCAGGGTTCCTTTCCCCCCACAGCCCCTCCAGCGTTTGCTATTAGTTGATTTCCCTATGATAGCCATGCTTTCTAGGATGAGATAGAATCTTGGGGTTGTTTTAATGTTCATCTTTCAAGTGACCAGTGATGTTGAACATTTTTTCATGTATTTATTTGTCATTTGTATTTCCTCTCCTGAGAAGCATTGCAGATGCCCATTTGTGGACTGGGTCTTTACACTGAAAGATCAGATTTTTCTTTCTTCTTCTTCATATATTCTCAATAGTAATCCTTTGTCTGAAGTACAAAAATTGCAAATCCTTTTTTCCCACATTGGATTTCTGCAGTGTCTGTTGTGATTTTGCCTTTTTCATTTCTAATTGCATGGATTTGAGTTTCTTTTTCCTTTTTAATAAGATTGGCTAAGTCGGGCGTGGTGGCGCACGCCTGTAATCCCAGCACTCGGGAGGCTGAGGCAGGAGGATCGGTGCGAGTTCGAGACCAGCCTGGGCTACGAAAGTGAGCTCAAGGCCAGCCTGAACTGCATAACGAGACCCTGTCTCAAAAAGACAAAAAAAAAAAAAAAAAAAAAAAAAAAGATTGGCTAAGGGTTTGCCAATATTATTTAATCTTTCAAAGAGCCAACTGTGCAATTTTTTGGTATTCTTTGTGTTTTTTTCTTTTTTAAATTCTACAATGCATTAATTTCTGCTCTGGTATTTATAATTTTCTCCACCATGGGAGCTTTGGGCTTGGCCTGCTCTTCTTTTTATAGACATTTGAGGTTCACCATTAAGTTCTTTATTTGTCATTGCTCTGCTTTCCTGATATGGGTATTCAGTGCTATAAATTTTGCTCTCAGGACTGCTTTCATTGAGTCTCATAAGTTATGGCATATTGTATTGCTGTCATTTATTTGTAGAAAATGTCTAATTTCTTCTTTAGTTTTATTTATGACTCATTGGTTGTTCAAGAGGGGGCTGTTTAAGTTCCACGTTGAAGTTCTTGTGGTTTCTGTTGCCACTGGTTTCCAATTTCATGGCCCTGTGGCCTGATACCATGCGTGGGATAATGTCAGTGTCTTTGTATTTACTTAAGCATGTTCTATGAGCTAACACATGGTATATTTTGGAGACTGTCCCATGTGCAGCTGAAAAGAATACATACTCCGATGGTGGGGCTGGAATACTCTGTGGACATCTACTAAGTCCATTTTTTCAGAAGTTTGATTTAGTTCTAATATTTTATTATTGACTTTTTGTCTAGTTGCTCTGCATTTTTGTGATAGCAGAGTCTTGAGATCCCCAATGCAACCATATTAGTGCTTATTTGATTTTTCATGTCTGCTAGCATTTGTTTTATGTAGTTGGGTGCACCGGTGTCTGCTGCATACACATTCCTCTTCCTCTTGGATCATTCCTTTTACAAGGATGTAGTGACCTTCTCTGTCTCTCTTAATCAGTCTGGGCTTTAAATTCACTCTGTCTGCAAATAGAAGAGCTACCCCTGCTTTTGCTTGGCTTCCTGTAACTTAGAGTATTGTTTTCCATCCTTTGCTTTACAGTCTATGAATTTCTTTTTGAGTTAAATATGTTTCTCATTGCTGGGACAAAACACCCAACACTCCAAATTAGGGAAGGAAAGGTTTCTTTAGTGCACAATTAGTGGAGGTTTCAGTTCATACTCAGCTGGCCCCAAGGCAAGATGGCACACGACAGAGGGCAGCCTTTCATGGTGGTGGCAAAGAGTAAGAGCCAAAGGGAGGAGTAATGGCAACCGTGGCTACAGAGAGCAGGCCTGTCTCCCTCGTGCTGCATTCAGGCTATCCGCCCCAGATAATCCCAGCAGCACTCACGGCCATAAAGCCAGCACTGGATCATGAATTAATCACAAACTCTAGAAGTCTGCCCCATAACAGCATGAGGCTTTAGAGCAATGGTTCTCAACCTTTCTAATGCCGTGACCCTGCAATACAGTTCCTCATGCTGTGGTGACCCCAAACCAAAACTGTAGCAATTTTGCTACAGTTATGATAGCTGTAGGCTTTAGGCAGTGCCTGTGTTTTGGTCGTTCGACCCCCACCGGGGTCGCGACCCACAGGTTGAGAACCACTGCGTTAGAGGGATAGGTAGACATAAAGCATTAACAATGTGTTTCTTATATGCAACATTGTTGCATTTTGCTTCTTCTTTTTTTTTTTTTTTTTTTTTTGTATGTATTTTAGGAAAGGATCTACAGAGTGTCCATGATCTCACTACTAGAACAGACTCACAGTGATCTGCCTGTTTACAGCCTCCCAAGAGCTGGGGTTACAGTCACGTGCCGCCATGTCCAGTCCCAATTGCTGTCTCAGAGTGCCCTGGGGTTGCAGGTGGTACAGCAGGCCCAGGGATTGAACCTCCAGCCTCTGCAGCCTCTGCAGCCTCCGCAGCCTCCGCAGCCTCCGCAGCCTCCGCAGCCTCTGCACTGCATTTTGCTTCTTGATCCATTCTGTCAGTCTATGTCTTTTGATTGGTAAATTGAGACCATTAACATTGGTGATTGTAATGGATATGTACTGACTTAACTTCACCACTCTCTTTTCCTGTTGCTGGCTGTCCCTCTTTTTTTAATCCCCCTCCGTCTCTTTGTTTGCTTTTCCTGGTAGATTCCTTGTGCTGTGCTTTGTGAGTTGTAGTTCTTATCCCTTCTCCGTTATCTTTCAAATATTTTGAAGTGCTGGTTTGTGGTCATAAATTTTCTCAGGTGTTCTTTGTCATGGGAACATATTATTTCTCTACTGGCTTTGAAAGAGACTTTTTTGGGGTACATCCATCTGCATTGAAGGTTATTTTCCTTTAAAGCTTGAAATATTTTTCTAAAAGCTGACCTTGACTAGAGAGTTAGTGCGGAGAAGTCAGCTGTAATTCTGGTGTGTTTTCCTTTAATGGTGCTTTGTTTCTTTTTCCTAACAGCTTTTAAGATTCTTTTTTTTTTTTCTGAATTTTGGGATCTTGATTATTATGTGACTGGGCATAGATTTATTTTGGTTGTGGCTAATTGGAGTTCTTTTTCTTCTGGGGAAAAAGTATATATTTAGAATTAGCCAGCTGGACTCAGTTTAGATGATCCCAATTTTGTTGATAAATCCAATGCATCATAATCGGGAGCCAGTCAAACATATGCTTCTTTCTCTCCCTCAGGCCTGATGAGGGTATTGACTTTGGCAACATCGATGTCATAGAACTTCTTTACAGCTTGTTTGATCTGGGGCTTATTGGCTTTGACATCCACAATGAACACGTGTGTTGTTGTTCTCAATTTTTTTGTGGCTGGCTCTGTGGTCAGGGGGAACTTGATGATGGCATAGTGGTCGAGCTTGTTCCTCCTGGGGGCGCTCTTCTGAGGGTATTTGGGATGCCTCTGGAGCCGCAGTGTCGTGATGGTGGAAGGTGGGTGACATTCATAGCTTCTTTTTGTGGCTGTGGATGCCTTTCAGCATGGCCTTCTTGGCCTTCAAAGCTTTGGCTTTGGCTTCAGCTATGGGAAGAGCAGGGACTTCCTTCTTCACCTTTGGCACCATCTTGATAAAAAGGCCTAATTGGAGTTCTATATGCCTCACTTACTCATATGTCAGATTATTTTTCCATGCTTGGGAAATTTTCTGCTATTGCTACTGCAAAGATTTTTATGCCATTCATGTTGACTCTTGCTTTTTTTTTTGGACATCTGTCAGTCTTGTACTGTTTTTCTTTGCCTTAACTTGGAGCTGTTAAATTGTTACTTCTGGTTCCTTGTTATTTTTACAAAATCTTTCCTTTTGTATTCACTAGCTAGAATATTGTCTTCCAAGTTGGAAAGTCTACATTTTAATTTAAGCAGTTTCTGCCAGATTTCTGTGGAAGTTTTAACTTTTTGCACATTTCTTTGAATCTGTTTCATGCATTCAATTTATTTCCTACATTGTTAATGCAAGGTTTACATCATGTTTTCATACTCATCTATTTTTTTAAATGTATGCCCTCTAGATATGCTGAACATTTCTTTCATTATGATTGTTGTCTCTTTTTTTACCTGAGAGATTACTTGTGCTCTGATTCCTTCTGTAGTCTGATGGAGTTCTTTACTTCAGATGCTATCATTTCAGCAATTTCAGGTGTGTCACATCCAAGTTCTTCTATGTCAATGTCTCTTGGACTTGTTTGGGGTAGCTAGAGGCTTGAGATTGCATTTATTCTTTTGTTTTGACATTTTCAAAGCTCCCAAGTTTCCCCAGGGCTGAAGTTCAGTCTGGCGAAAGGTGGGGGCAGCTAGGTGCAGAGCTATCCCCCTCTCAAGCATCTTGTCAAAGCTCCTGAGGTTGTTGAGGTTCCCAGTGGCTCAGAGTTGTTCCTGCGATGGTGGGGATGGGTGGGGGTAGGGTGGGGTGCACAGTCACTCCCTTCCCAAGTAGCTCACCAAAGTGTTGTATGTTGTGATCCGGTGCCAAAAGAAATGACAAGAAGATCCGATGAATGTAGCTTCAGAGGTCTCACTGAGATCTTTCTCTCTCAAAGTGAGCCCAGAACTCCAGAAGCATCTTCTTCTTCTTTTTTTTTTTTTTAATTTTTATTTATTTTTCTTGTTTCAGAACTTTTGTTTGTTTATTTCTTTATTTTTATGGCCGGCTCAGCCTTCCCTGAGGACAGGGCTGGAGCAGCATGTGGTGCTGGGGATTGAACCGCAGTCCCTGCAGCCGCCTAAGCTTTCCTAAGCAGGTGCTTTAGACCGCTGAGCCATCCTGCCAAGCCAGCATCTTCTTTTTATTTAGGTCATACAATAGAAGGATTACAAGGAGGAGAGGAGATAATCACAAATGTCTCAAGTAAAGACAGAGACATCAATCAGGATCAGCTGTTACACCAATGTCTCAAGTGAGGGTGGTGACATCAATCAGGATCAGCTGTTACACCAATGTCTCAACTAAGGGTGGAGATATCAATTGGGTTAAGCTGTTAGCACCTTTTTAAATCCTAGTTTTCTGAAATCCCTAGGTAACAGATTACAACTCGCCCTAAGCTTTGGTTATTGTTCTTTGCTTCTTTAAAATGCTAGCTTCTTGTCTCTACACCAAAGCTTCTATGATTCTCAGGAGTTCACCATTCCTCCTTCGAAGGGGTGTTTGTGTGTGGGGGGGGTGGGGTACAGGGAGCAGAGTCTCCCCTCCTCAGCAGCTCACTTAAGCTCCCAAGGTTCTTTGGGGCTGTGGTTCCTCAGGGCTCAATGTTACTCTCATGATGGTGAAGGGGGTGGGGTGCAGGGCCTTGTCCTTTCAGAGCACCCCCCTGGAGCTTCCCCCCAAACAAATTATAGTATTTTTAAAGGACTCAGGGTATAGCTTAGTATGGAAGTCCTTGGTTCAATCTCTGTACCTACCTATGTCTGGCTTCCCCAAATGTCTGGGGTCACATTCTAGTACGAGCATCTCTTGCCCACATCCCAGTAATCCTGGATGTCAAAGCAGCACATTTCATGCACCATGACTTCTCTCAACCTTAACCTGGTCTGTGGGCTGGTGGTCACCAAACCCTCCATGGTCACACATCCTTATCATTAGGGAAGTTCAAGCACCCAACACGCCAATGTGTGTGTGTGTGTGTGTGTGTGTGTAGATATTAAATAATTACTACTGAAAGATGATGAGTGTGTATAGCAAGACATCTACAAATTTAACTAAAACTAAAAAAAAAAAAAAAGTTCTAAATTTTTATCATGAATCCTAACAAGTGCATTTGTGTCCTGTGTGGGTTATGCACACCCTGCTTTGCAAGAATGGCCCATAGCTTAGGATGGAGCACACCTGACTTGCCCTGTGGGGTAATTTAAAACCAGATTTTAAGGTGAGTCCTTCTCCCATTCTTTTTAAAATTATGAATAATAACACTTTATTATAAATTTCTCCAGAATATAAACTGATTTTGTATTGACTCTTTGAAACTTCTAGAACTACATGTAACATAAACTTATTACTATAATGTACTCATTTTCTACTTTTCAACCTACAAAATATACTGTAAGTTAACAAGGGAGTAAAAATCTACACTGATAGGGAAAACCAATGAATATACAAACACTCAGCTTAAAGCTAAAACAAATCCAATAGAGAAATAGATTCTGCAAAGCCTACTGATCTTCCAAGTTATAATAAATTATTTCCCAAGGGAAAATGCTTCCATTGTCCTAGTTTCCAGTCAGCACAGGAAGGGCAGTTGCATTCTCTTGATAACAGCTGTAACTTAATTTACTTAACCAATACATAGCGATGATCAATAGCACCAGTCTTTAGTTATTACAAATGCTGTTAGGTGAACAATCCGATACGTGCTGCTCTATATATGCGTGAAAGTATCTACGGCATGAAGTTCTCAGAACTCAATTATTTGTGTTTTTGTTTTTGGTTTTTTAAAATTTATTTCATTTAATTTTTTTTTCTTGTTTCAGAACTTTAGTTTGTTTGTTTTTATTTATTTCTTTTCATGGCCGGCTCACCCCGCCCCGAGGGCAGGGCTAGTGCAGGATGTGGTGCCGGGGATCGAACCGCGGTCCCTGCAGCCACCCAAGCTTTCCTAAGCAGGCGCTTTAGACCACTGAGCCATCCTGCCAGGCCCAGAACCCAATTATCTGTCAAAGGTTATATGATGGTAACTATTTTTTCTTTCCTCTCCCTTTCTCCTTCCTTCTCCTCCTCCTTCCCTCTCCTCTCCTCTCTTCTCCTCTCCTCTCCTCTCCTCTCCTCTCCTCTCCTCTCTTCTCTTCTCCCCTCCTCTCCTCTCCTCTTCTATCCCTTTTCCTCTCCTCTCT
>PVJA010012460.1:28235-38303 GCA_004027025.1 Myocastor coypus | reverse complement strand
GTATGAGGAGCTGTTGTAAAAATCAAACAGCAACGTAGGTAGAAGAAGTGATTGGTGTATCACCCTTAAGACCAAAGCATGGTTGATTATTGTCAGTAATAAATTCTGAATCAGCTTGTGGTAGACACACGAATTTCTTGTTTTATTGCTTCCTTGTTCAGGATCTAAACTACACCCTAAGTCATTAGCCCTACATTATATTGCCTATGGTGGCCCACCTTAAGAAAAAAAGGTGAATGCTATGTTTTAGCAATCCAACAGCAACAACAAGTCATTTTGACAGCGCCAGTTTGTTTAAATGAAAAGCACAGCCTGCTTTTCCCTCTGGGAGCACGTCTTTGGGTAGCTGACCTTTCTGGGAATCCCCTGATTGAAGCTAACCCACTGAGCAGCGAATCGTGCTCAGCATTTCCTGCAGTCACATGCACTTAGAGGGGAAGTAAAATCCTCTCGGGAGAGACTGCACAGAGCCCTTTGGAGCTGTGAGTTAACAGCCTCCCGGTGTCGAGTGGCCTCTGTGGGTCTCTGTGTATGTGGACTCTGATGTCGCAGCCCTGGTGAGGTGGATGTGGGGGCGTGTGCGGAGCTCCTGTTTACACCTCTCTGCCGCGTGGTGTGGCCTAAGGGAGGTGGCTATGGTGGCTCTGTTAGAACCGCACAAGGTCTGCAAAGGTCTAGGGCACACCTCTCTCACACGCCGCACCCTGCTTTGCTCTGGGAGGAGCGGGGGTGGGGGGCAGCGCTCCCCCACACACCTGCTGCAGCTCAGGGCAAGAGCAGAGGCAGAGCAGGGAGATAGCTCAGTGGTCCAAGCGCCTGCCTGGCAAGCTCAAAGACCTGGGTTCAATTCCTACTACTGCGCATGCTGTATGGGCCCCGGAAGCCCAGGTGCACCCTGACAGCCACTGAAACCCGGCCTAGTGGCCCATGCCTGTAATTGCAGCACCGGGGAGGCTAAGACAGGAGGATCACTACGAGTCTGAGCTGCGTAGCGAGACCCTATGTTCATCAAATCAATCAATCAATCAATCAATCAAAGAAAAGTAAACAGAGGGCTGGAGAGAGCTAAAACCAATGTCTCTATTGCAGGCAGTTGGACAGATGCTCATTGCAGGCATTAAATGTGCCCATTTTAATAAGTGTGTGCAGACTAAAAATAGAACAGAATGTCCTGCCATCGGAGGCCCCTGCTGCCCACGTGCCTGCTGTGTAGACACACTGCACGATTCTGTCATGCTGATCCCAGTCTCGACAGCTCTACGCCCAGCCCTGCTGTGCTCCCTAGCACTCTCCCTCCTTAGCCTGGGCGGCTGCATGGAGGTCTCTATCCTTGACCCTGGTCCTGGGCTGGAATCCCTCACTGGGATCTTCTATCTCCAACTTTGTATTTTGGGGGTCCTCAGGCGAGGGGTGCCTCAACACTTGCGTTTCCTCCCCTGCTCTACTGTTGAGTGGTCAGAGGGTGCTGCTGCCCCTGGGTCCTGCGTCCTACTCTAGTCTCTTCAGAGGCCTGCTGGGCTGCTGGGTGGAGCCTCCCTGAGGCAGGGACCCAGGGGGTTGTTAAGATGTAGGCTCTGCAAATGACCCTAAGTGGAGTCTCAACTCCCTGCCTTCTGGATGGTCTCTACTATATAAGCTGCTTCAGGTTTTCTGCTTTCTCACCTAAAATGTGGTGACAGTGGCTTCTTTTTCTTCTTCTTCTTCTTCCTCCTCCTCCTCCTCCTCTTCCTCCTTCTTCTCCTTTCTACGACTTCAAGAAGTAGATGCCAGGGGCCAGGGAGATAGCTCAGCAGCACAGCACCTGCCTGACAAGCACAAGGTCCTGAGTTCGATTCCTAGTACAAAAGAAGAAGAAGAAGAAGAAGAAGAAGAAGAAGAAGAAGAAGAGGAGGAGGAGGAAGAAGAAGAAGAAGAGCTTAGGGCTTCCAATGAAGCCCTAAGGGCCCCAGCATTTTTGGCAAAGGCTGATCAAATGTACACGCTTTATGATTAATGCTCCCTCATGCAGTCACCTTTAACAAGGACGGCCTTTCAGTGAGAAAGGTGGCAGCTGGGGCACTCCAGCATTCTTTAGGAGCGAAGGTGTGGCCTTCTCGCCCCTCTCCCAAAAGGAGATGGTGGGAGGCTCCTGTAGGCCTCCGGGTGCTGCAATCTGCCTTAAACAATGGCCCTGCTGGCTATAAAAATGCAGGCGTTAGGCCAGGAGCTCAGCACGCAGCTCACAGGCCCACACCCCTTGTAATTATCTTTAGATTTCATAATAGTGTGAAATGGAGCAATTGAAAATTGCTCTTTCATAAGATCTTTACACTCAGAAGCTCAATAAACATGAGTCAAACATAGCTGGTAAAAACTAGACGCAGGAAAGTTGGAAGGTTTCACGCAAAAGGCCACGAGGAACAGCGGCAAGCCCAGTTGCTATCGTCGCGCTGTTATTCTGTGGGGAATTCTCTTGCCTATGTCCACAAGGATTCGAAGTGGTTACTGTTCTTTTGCAAAAACTTCCCAATCTGAAGACCATTCTTAGGACTGCCTTCTGCTCCTTCTGACTGAGCCAGCTGACTCTAGCTCTTTAGAATTCAAAAATGTTCTTCTAAAAAAAAGTAATTGGTTTTGATTTGAATTTTCTTCAAAAACTTCCACACTGAACAGTGGGCTAACCTAGGAGCGATGAATTTCCTAGTGAGGTTTGAAGCAAGGCTGAGTGTGGGCCTGGTTTGGTCCTTGGATGTTTTATCATACAGAGGAGTAGAAACTAGTGTCTCTGGTATTTTAGAAACATCCTTGAGTCTAGCCCTGCTGGGCACCTCTAGCTGGTTCCTGTGGGACTGAGTTTAGGGCAAGAAGCAACGGTCACCCAGTGGCAAGCCCAAAAGGCTGGTCACAAACCGTGCTAGTTGATGCCTTTGTTTTCATAAACCTAAGGAAGGAACAGACATAGCAGAGGGATGTGAGCGTCAACCACAGAACAAGAGATTTTAGGGCCCACGGCATCCTGAAGGTCGCTCAAAGGTGAGGCCAGGACGTTGGCAGGTACTCCACAGCAATTACACGACACAGGTATCATTTATACCCATTTTATGGATGATGAAATTGTGAA
This sequence comes from Myocastor coypus, assembly GCA_004027025.1. NCBI lineage: Eukaryota > Metazoa > Chordata > Mammalia > Rodentia > Myocastoridae > Myocastor > Myocastor coypus. The sequence goes on along the minus strand of PVJA010012460.1, from coordinate 35,203 downwards.
AAGTCAGACGTTAAGTCATGGAAGTGGGATTTGAACCTAGGTTTGATTGGCCTCAGGGCTTAATGTTTTAGTTTCTGCTCTATATCATTATCTATCTATCTATCTATCTATCTATCTATCTATCCATCCATCCATCCATCTATCTAGCTCTTCCTTGCACTGGCTCAGTTGTGTTTGTTCGTTACAAGTCCTGCATTTACCCCATGACTTTGCCCATATTTCCTAAAGAATTTAGCTCCACTGTAAGGAGGGACCATTCACTTATGCTTATGGGACATGATTCACATGTGTGCTCCCCTGTGGAGAGTTCTGCAATCCTCTGTGGAATCACAGAATGCAACTGGATGAGGAGAAAAGGCCAGGGTGTCAGAGGCAGGGCAGGGGAAGGTCAAGGCGAGGCTTTTTAAAAAATGGGTGTCGGACGTGGGAAATCCTGACCAAAGGACATTCCTAGTAAATTAATTTAAATAAATGAATCACCCTAGAGGGCAGATGCAGCTTTATTGGGGGCCGGCAGTGAGCACCCAGTGCATGGCTGAGCACTGACCCCGAAGGGCAGGAGGGGAAAGAAGTTCTGGAGTTCTGGGTCTGAGTCTAGTTCCAGGCATGCGGGAGCAGTGGTTAGTGCAGGTACGACTTAGTGCAGCTATAGAAATACTCCTGTGAAGCATGGGCTTGGTTTGTGACAAAGGAGTAAAGTGTTTGGCATTTTATATAGAGAACAAGCAGATTTGTGACCAAGCATGAGGTGGTAACAGGCTAGGATACTATGACAGCATTTACAAGAAACAAATTTACAGAAAATTAAGCTCCAAGATGGTGCCTGAGGGCAACATGGTGGAAGCTTGGTTCTTCCTCCCACTTCAGTCTGAAGGGCTGAGTTAAAGGGACATTAGTATGAAAGCAAAAGCCTCGCCATTTTCCTAAGCTTTTTTTTTTTTTTTTTGTGGGACCAGGGTTCAAACTCACGACCTTGCACTTGCCCACCAGGCACTTGTGCCTCGGGGCTATCTCCCGAGCCCCATTTTCCTAAGCTTTGACCCGAAGCTTTAAACATGGGGCATATCTTTGGCTGACGGCTAGGCGAAGAGAGGAAGGAACCGTAGGAAGTTCTACACAGCATACATTGCAGAGGACATAATTATTTCTAAGTGAAAATATTATCACAAATTCACCTATTCAACAATGAAGATCCCTGGGGCACCCCTTGAGCCAGTAAAGGGAAGGTGGGGTCCCAGCCGTAGTTGACAAAGGTACCAGTCCCAATCTTGATCGGTTCCCTGCTCACCAGGAAGACAGTAATAGAGAAGTACCTGGTAGTGTCACAGGGCCGCTGAACTGAACAATTTGAATAGCCAACCCTGGCGTGGTGTCTAGCCTTGGTTTTCGTGTCTTCTGAAGTCTGTGTTGGAAACTTGACCCTAATTTGTCGTGTTGAAAAGGGAGAACTTGGAAGGGTTCTTAGATCAAGAATGTGATGTAAAATTTCTTTTACATCTTGAAGGATGAAGTTGGTGAGGTGAGGCGTTAAGGAAAAAGCATTTCAGGTGACAGAGACAGAATTATGAAAGGACAGGTGCTGAAGGTCTGAAGAACTGGGACACATCCGTGTGGTTCTGGGTAGAGGACAGGCGTGTGGTGTGAGAGTCGTTATAGTTGTGGTGGTGGAATTTCCATGGTTATAATAAGTTCAGTCCATTTATTCTAAGGCCAGAGTGGCTGGATGTAAGAGAGAGAAAGAAATTTCCATCAAGGATAGCGCAGCAAAGATAAGATATACAGAAGTTTCAAATCAGCGCAGATAAGATGACACTTACCCCTTCCCAAGCTTAAGGAAGCCTTTTCAGCAAAGAGTGTCCAGCAGGGTCTTAATGCTGAGACAGTAGTACGTGCGTTTCTGAAGACAAGATGAAACTTCTCGAGCCTGGAAGCAAGTGGACATCACGCATCAAACGAAAGGAATCCTAGAAAGAGGAATTAAAGTCTCCATACTCTGTAGATTGAGGCCAACGTGGAGTACCCTGAGATCGCCACAAAAGCACAGAGAAGCCTGCTTCCAGGCCCAACTTCCACTGCAAACGCTGTACTACTAGTAGAGTGCACGGTAAACGTACCTGAATCATCTCAAACAACACTCTTCCCCGTCCGTGGAAAAAGCGCCTTCTAAGTAAACGGTCCCCAATCAACGACCACCGAAGTAGATCATTTGAAATATCTTGGAAGCTGAGCATAAATCTCCCCAGCTGTACCCTTCTTCCCAGAGGTAAGGTTCACCTAGACGTGATGCGAGTCTCTTACTGTTGACTCTTTGTATCTTTTTAAAGCTACATGATGGAGGCGAACCCGAAGAAGAGGTACGGCAAATGCCAAGGCCCCAAACCTCCCGAACCGGGGCTGGCACCCACACCCAGGAGAAGCAGTAAGTGGGTCGGGCACCTGGCCGCGGGTTCGGGCCGGGCTGGGCTGGGCTGGTGGGGCAGAGTCAGTGCCGAGGGGGGCTGGTCGGGATCCTGGATGCCGAGGGACACTGTGTCGTCGGCCTGCTTCCGGAAGGTGGACATGGATGAGCACAATGGGTGCAGGTTGGTGGACCAGGAAGACAGGGGTGGCGGCCAGGGGGCCAGGTGGACCCTTGTCTGAGGCAAGGAAACGTGACAGCTGCTCTCCGGGCAGCTCTGAATCCCCCCCCCCCCCCATCAATACCAAGAGTCAGGCCCGGAAGGATGGAGGAGGCCGCGCTGTGTCGAAGGCGCTCATCTCTTTTAAGGTTAATGAGGGACTAGTGAGATAGCTCAGTGGTCTAAAGCATCTGCTTGGGCGGGCGCAGGGGAGTGGGGTTCGATCCCAGCCCCACACGCCCCGCCAGCCCCGCCCCCAGGGCGGCTGAACTCCCTCTCCCTACCCCCCAAAAGCTAAGGATACTGAAGAGGTCATTCAGCTCTGGACAAGAGTCATAAAGGCTTTGAGAACTGCTCTGACAATAGCAGTAGGATCAGTAGGATCCACTGCTCCCCTCTTGACTGCAAGGAAAGCCGTGTGGTCTGGCAGGAGCTGCCTGCCCGCCACGCAGGCGGGAGCTGAGGGTACAGAGGCCCAAACGACCACATGCCTCCGCGACCCTGTGGGCAGCTCCTGTTTCTCTCAGCTTTGCCTTCTTGCCTCCTTGACATATCTGTAAAGAAGAAAGTGAAGTATCAGTTTTTGTCTTGAATGAAACCTGAGATAGTTTAGAGGAAATTTTATTTCACCTTCTCATAATCATTTCCACGGTATGCACACCTACTTGTGTGTAGTATAATTCACATCGAACTTGAATAGTGCGATGTTTAACTCGTATTGGCTGGCTTTTATGTTTTGCATTATTTTTAATTAATACTGAGCGATATCAGAATTTGAGGTCATTAATTCATTACTAGTCAGGAAATGATATTGATTGATTAACTGATTGATTGTGCAGGGACTCACTACGAAGCTCCGACTCCTGGGGATCCTCTTGTTTTCAGCCCCCGTAGTTCTGGGATTGCAGGCTTGTGTAACCACGCCCAGACTCCATCGCCAGCTCAGTGTGTCTGGGGGTGGGACTGGTGCAGCATGCAGTGTTTATTTACTTTTTAAAGTATTTATGTGAGAGACTGGCAGCTATTCACACTGCCAAACTGGACCGTATTTATTTAAGCAAAACATGTCTTCAGAACAAGTGGTAGGTAATCTCTATATCTATATTTATTTTTGTTTGCCGCCAGATGATCTATGCTATGAATTTAAGTGTGCTACTACTTTTTGACATCCAGCTGTCACGGCCTCTCAATTTCTTTGTAGTCCCCAGGTCTCCAGAACAAGGACCCTTGCTCTCTACAAATGTATCTGTAAAATACTAGAGCAGCGTTTCTCAACCTGTGGGTCGAATGACCAAAACACAGGGGTTGCCTAAAGCCATTGGAAAATGTTATTTATTTGGAATTACAGTTTTGAAGTAGCCACCAAAATTAATTTTTGGTTTTGGGTCACCACAACATGAGGAACTATATTGCAGGGTCACAGCATTAGAAAGGTTGAGAGCTACTGTACTAGAGCCTGTTTGGTAGAAACATCAAACTTTTCTTCCCAGTCTATGCCTCTGTTTGGGAGAATTACTCCAAATCAGAAAGGATGCATGAACTATGCTTTATCCTAATTCTGGGAAGTCTTTTAATGAAGCACTATTTTCTTTCAATATGACAAGTATTTAACACGCCACTTGATATGTCCTATAAATGTCCTTAGCCTTCTCCAGGTTAATTGGGGGCTCCAAGGATTTAGTTTGGATCTAAGCAAATTCAGTCTGTGTTTCAGCTCAGTGTTTTTTCAAAAAAGAAAATGCCACATAGCAAAACATTGTTTACTTTGTTGGACAAGCCAAATTGGTCCTTGAAAAATGACTGGTGCTTGTAAAAAGTTGTTAGTATTCAGCGATTCCAGAATAAGCTACCAGATTGCATACGACCAAGAGGGACCTTGGACTGCATCTAGTATTTACATTGGATGCCAGTTTCAGAATCACTGACCTGTCAAAATTGGTGCAGAAATTCTATAAAATCTTTGGGGTTTTTTGTTCTTTTTTAAAATTACTTTTAATAAGAAATAACATTGAGACAGTTTAAAAACACATTAGTAGGTCAGCCACAATAGTTGATACAATGCATATTGTTGTCTTCATAGTAGTTGTTTTGAGTACAAGATGCAGACATGGTAACTGTTCTAAACACTACTGGTACAAATATTTCTTCTCATTGAACTAAGAGAAACTAGTTGTGTACATAGAGCAATATTTCATGATAGTAGTGGGTTATTGGCAGAACTGGCAATGTTGGAAGCTGTTGACCTGAGCCTTTTACAGCTCAACATACTGATCTAGCTTTATTTTTTATGTTTCGTGGTTAAACTTTTCTGCTGTGTGGTTAAGGGCAAGTTAAAGCAAGACCTATATAACAAAACATGTAATTTTCATATCTGACAAAGTTAGTCAAATCCCTGCAAGGATTTACCTTGAAACCATGTACAGCATTCTGTAGATCTTTTTCAGTGTCAGTCATCTGGATGATTCATGGCCATTGCCTGACCAGTTTGCTGTCTGTGAAAGCCTGAGAGAATGTTTTCTCTCTAGGTGCCTCTCCTTAGACACACTACACATCATCAATTACTTTACTCTGTGGCCCCATCATCTCCTTGAACAGAAAATTTGAGACACCATTGAGTTATACAATGTTACAGTACAGGTTCTCTTAGATCCTGAGTCCTCCCTGATCTTGAAGGGCTAGGGCCAAAATATTGGCTAACCTTGTAGCCCTTCTTTTTCTCTAATTTTTGGTCTGCAAACTTAGGTTCTTAACCCTCCAGAAGAGAAACTTAGTGATACTATTACTCTATTACATAGGTACTTGAACTTATCCTCACTGTCTTTCTAAATAATAAATGCCTTAGACTTAACATGGAACCGGTATTTCCCATCAGTCATTGACATTCTAATAAATCCCTATAGAACAGCGGTTCTCAACCTGTAGGTCGTGACCCTGGTGGGGGTCAAATGAATACATAATGCATATTAGGTATTTACATTCCAAATCATAACTATAGCAAAATTACAGTTTTGAAGCAGCCACCAAAATTATTTTTTGGTTTGGGGTCACCGCAACATGAAGAACTGTGTTGCGGGGTCACGGCATTAGAAAGGTTGAGAACCACTGTTATAGAATGTGATTGAAAATCTGTTATTTTTTTTTATACAGAAATTTAAAAATCTAAGCATATACAAAATTGTAGCCGTTCAACACTATGGCATTTATCCTCGTCTCATTTTCTCTTTAATTACTCATTTTTGTTTTGTTTTAAAACAAACCTTTACCTGAGAGTACAGCAATAATTGAAATTACATTAGAAGCAGCACACATCTAGAAGACCAGAACGAAAAGCCCTATTTAGTGGATTCTTTCCATTCTCCTTTATGGAGCAGTGGTGTGGTTTTAATTGGGTTGATGTTATTTAGAGTTCTATGTGCTTTTGTTACCTGAATGTCAAATTGCTTCCCCATATTTGGGAAGTTTTCTATTACTTCTTTTTTTTTTTTTTTCCAGGTGTATTTTTTTTTTTTTTTTTTTTTTTTTTTTTTTTTTTTTTTTTTTTTTTTTTTTTTTTTTTTTTTTTTTTTTTTTTTTTTTTTGATTGAGGCTTCTATTTGGGGGTATCTAATTTTTTTTGAATTTAAAAATCATATTCTAAATACAAGTTCTCTGTCCAAGAAATGGCTGGTACAATTTTTCCCTATTCTGTAGGTTGTGTTTTAATGTTCTTTGTTTCTTTTGTTGTGCAGAAGATTTCTAAACTTGCTCTAATCCCATTTATTAATCCTTACTATTATTTCTTGTGCAGTTGGGAGTCTCTTTAGAAAGTCTTTGCCTATGCCAATGTCTTCCAGTTTAACCTGTTTTATCTCCAGAACATTCAGCGTTCCTGTTTTAATATCCAGTTCTCAGATTTATTTCAATTTATTCTTTCAAGCAACAAAGTCTTTGATTCACTCAATCTTTGTATTTTTAAAAAATTAGTCTTTCGTATTAATTTTCACTGTGATTTTTATAATCTTTGTTGTACTAACTTTACATTTGAATTGTTTTTGTTGTTCTAGGTCTTTGAGATGCATCATTAAGCTATTTGTTTAATAATAAGGTATTTGTTAATAAACATCATTAAGCTTTTTTTTTTTTAAAGTAATGTAGATTCAAGGTTATAAACTTTCTTCTTAGGAGACTGTTTTCATTGTGTCCTGTTGGTTTGGCCATATTGTATTTCCATAGTAATATGTTCTAAGAACTGTGAAATTGTTTTCCTAATTTTATCAGTAATCCATTGATTATGTAATAGTGTATTGTTTAATCTTCATGTGCTTGCATAATCTCTGTGGTTTTTTTTTTTTTTTTTTTTTTTTTTTTTTT